>NJDC01000797.1:109063-120467 GCA_002245475.1 Calephelis virginiensis | reverse complement strand
TCTCATTAATACAAATTATTCAAACCCAAACACAAGGTAATTGATGTAAACCGTTGAGGAGTTCCCTTGACTGTCCTTCGTCTACATCATCAGACCCCTGATGATAGTCACAACCTATCTAGGTGTAAATCTCTCATCAAAAGAAAATTAATCAAACCCAAACACAAGGTAACTGCTGTAAACCGTTAAGGAGTTCCTTTTACAGTCCTTCGTCTTCATCATCAGACCCCCAATGATATTCACAACCCAACTAGGTGTAAATTTCTAATCAATAGAAATTAATCAAACCCAAACACAAGCTAACTGTTGTAAACCGTTGAGGAGTTCCCTTGACTGTCCTTCGTCTTCATCATCAGACCCCTAATGACAGTTACAACACACCTAGTTGTAAATTTCTCATCAATACAAATTATTCAAACCCAAACACAAGATAACTGCGATAAACCGTTGAGGAGTTCCCTCGACTGTCTTTTGGTTCCATCATCAGATCGACTCCAGACTTTCTTGAAATTGTAGGGCTTTAAAATACTTATTCAAAAAATTAACAAACGCACTAGTCGCCCCTACAATTTTTGAAATTTCCCCTCAATTACTCCAGGATGCCATCATCAGATCCTGGTTTCCTTATCATGGTACCACCCTTGAAGTACCTCCTTTCCAACATTAAAAATGTATCAAAATCGGCTCATAAACGACGAAGTTATCCGCGAACACACTTAAGTATATATATACACGGTCGAATTGAGAAACCACCTCCTTTTTTCCAAGTCGGTTAAAAATTAACTACGAAAGGCCGTAGTTAATTCTTGAATACAAAATTCTTACCTAAATATAAAACTTGAAAAAGAAACTGCGTCGGTATGTAAGGACTTCATAGACGGCAGAAGGTACAGAATTATCCTATTGGTGCAGTTAGTGATTAGCAAGTGGTAGAATTATCTACAGAAGCTCGTCAAGATTCTATTTTGCTAGCAAAAGATTTATTGAACTGAAACTTCTTTAGAATCATTGTGATTTCAAAACGGGTGCAACGGAAAAACGACAGGTAAGAGACACAAATATATATTCATCTCATTATTTTGTCGATTTACTGAAGTTTCACTTCTATCGTGTGTGAGTCGCACACACACCTTTTTTTTATTTTTCTGGTTGAGACTAATTTTTAACGTTGCTAACCTCGGGGTTTTTTCACTCTTTGTGGACGCGGACTTTGTGAGCAGAGCGAGCAGAGTGCTCAGCCCGAAATATGTTTATTTAAATGGATTGTACTGTTCCCTGCAACTTCAGCAACAAGGGCTATGTCCCGGGAGACTTTACGTGACTTGATGCTACATTGAGGTTACTGAGTGAATTTGATGGAGTAGTGGCTGGTCGTTCAGCGTTATCTGCCGGGCGGAAAAAGGCCCTTCGTCACCGAAGATACAATTATCAACTAGGATACAAATTTCCTGATGGTAAGAAATGATCACTGCATATGACAGCAAAAATACTCGTAACAACGATATTTTATCAATTTGTAGCAGGAATGTTGAACCTTTCGTGTACGAGCTATTTATTTTCCCCGTGTTGGTCCGGGCTCCTTTACAGAATAAACCATCTGCATTCCTGCCAGGCAGCTCATAAAAGGCGGCCATGGGCTTACCGTCACTAACACTGTGACATCTGACTAGGTGGTAATGTTTCGCAGCGACTCACCCGCCCTACCTATTCCTGCTGCTATAACGTCATGAAGTGTTCCTATTTGTAGGGTAAGGTAGCCGGTAAACTTATTTTACTCGAGGCCTAACATCCCGGCCTCAGGTTGGCAACGCACCATTACCATCTTTGGTGTCTATAGGTGGCGTGAATTTCTTACCATCAGGAAATCCGTCTGCTTGTTTGCCTTGCAATATCATAAAAAAAGAAATACTGCCTAACCAACCGGAACACGAGAATATACATATTTACGTTTGTTCTTAATCACAATTCACTAATAAATTTGCCAATTTCCTTTGCGTTGCATTGCATGCAGACATTTTTTTAAGCTACAGGTTGTAGATGCTACGCTCGCTACAATTTGTAGATATGCTACAGACTCGTAGCAAATAAACTTAAACGAAAGCTATAGTTTAAAATTTAAACTACAAGATCGTAATCTTTACTCAAAATTTATAGGATTCGAACATTTAACCCCTTAATTTTTTTAGGCCAAAAATAATTATTTTCCTTGGTCAACGCATCACCTGTGTCCAGTGCTAATTGATCAGTTGTTGTGTTAACTATCTTCAGGAGAAGGTTCTTAACAAAAAATATATAAATTGAGCTAAAATTGTGTAAGATACGTTACTTACCCGACGAACTTCGTACTAGTTTGCATTGACAGCTACCAACAGTTTATATCAAAAAAAATTTTTACTGCAATTTTCTCAGGATTTCTCTTCATATGAACCATTTCCTGACAGTTGCCCAAACAACAAAAAAGAATTACCAAAATTGGTACATCCGTTTATGGGTGATGCGATGACATGATATATTTAGCTCAGTTTTTATTACGTAGACCAAACATGAGTAATTTAATTTCACTCCAGTACTTAACAGAAAGGACGTAGTACTGAAAACTGACTGACGGGACTAAAGATGGTGTTCGAAAAGATCTTATTTCGTCGAGAACCAGAAACTTGCGACTGTCCCAAATTTCTACCTTCAGTTACAAAATCAGTGCTATCTTACGATTTGGAAATTCTAGTTATATAGTAACCCCCATCATTTATACTTTTTTTATACTCACTGTACCTGTAAGCTAACATGTGCTAAAATTATATGGCACTTAGAAAATGACCTTTCCTTTTAACTATAAGTACAGTCAAGAGAAAAAATTTGCATTCGAAACATCAAAAACAAACTTTTGGCGTCAAGTGAAAACCTTAAATGAATTAGTAATTGTTTAATATTACACTGGCAAAATCGCGGACGTAGGCTATAGTCCCAATATAGTATCAAACAAAAAACGTTTTTAACTATCTATTCCTATGTATGCTCTAATCCTTAAACTACATTACGGATTTTGTTGTAATTTTTTTAATAGATAGAATGATTCAAGAGGAAAAATTTATATCTCTGATAACACAGTAGTTTGTCCACCCATGTGAAACTGGAACGGGCTAGTTTATAAGGTTAATGAAATATTTCTCCTTATTGTGGCTGGAACTTCTAGTTTCCTCGTTAAATAAAGCTCTGAACAATATTTTAAGACGTTGCACTTGAGTGTACGCCATTGTTGAACGCTAATGAAAGTTGACAGCAATGTGGGACGTGCCCATTAGGGTCACTTCTACCTTTGTGCACTCTTAACAGAAATATGTGGGATCTGAGCCCTTACCATGAGGTTACGGGGCTTTAGCATATCTATAAATTATTTTTATTACAACCTTGAAGCTATATTACTATTGGGAGTTACATTTTTAACAAAGACCTGTAGGGTTACTCTTTTATCTCGATGCATGCAACATTGGAAATTGGTATCAAAAATGTCATTTTGGGTGTTTTTGGATACAATACTGTTGAATTATTAACATAAAGGCGATATCACACGGCACTGCTCGCCGGTGAGTCGGGCGGAAGCGAAAAAGCGGATTTCGTAGCGGTTCTCCCCGCGGTGACGCGCTTGTCCGCGCGGATGGTTTTAACGCTGTTGTGACCAGTTTGATCAAGGTCACTGGCACTGGCACACCACAACTTGGTAGAATATGTTGGAACGCCTAAATAATTTTGTAACATCTTTGTACACTCATATTCCTCAAATAAATATTTTTTCTTTTCACTTTCTTTTCTAAAATGGACACAGAAGTAGTAGCAACAGTGTGGATTTCATGGAGTAGAAATAAAAACTAAAAAATATTGTGTTCATTTATTTCTACGAAGCAGAACTCTAAATGTGACATTCATGGTATCATATAAAATACCTGCACCTACGATGATCCGTGCGGTTATGCTGTGCCTCGTGTGTTATGCACCGCCTCTCCGCGTGAACTACAGCGCGGAAAGGCGGTGGCGGCGAGAGCACTATCCGACCGCGCACTTCGTGTGTTAGGTATCTACGGATTTATAAGAGGCCACTGCAACTTAAGATCCGCTTCACCGCCTGCCGCGGCATAGCGCGGTGCCATGTGTTAGTTGAATTTGTTTGTAGCTGAATGTTAATAATTTTCTAGTACTTAAAATGGCATATACGATTCCAATTTCAAATTCGCATGATATCGAGAATCGAGAGTAACCCTACTGATGTCAATTTTCAAATATTGCTGACTATTTTTCTATAAATTTTAAAGAAAGAAAAAATTTCGCCCCAGACAGGATTTGAACCTGTAACCTCAGTCGGAATCCTCAGTAGCTCAATTGGTTAGAGCATGGCTTGAGACGAAAGGTTACAGGTTCAAATCCTGTCTGGGGCGAAATTTTTTCTTTCTTTAAAATTTATAGAAAAATATATTGCTGACTAATCTTATTTACCGACCTATTTCTAAGTCTTGTCATTTAGCAAAGTCAAAACTATTGAGAGAGGTCGGTAAATTAGAGAAAGTTAGCAAAATTTGGAAATTAACTTAGGATATTTGTTAGGAGTACAATGTGTAGTAGTAATATAGCGTCATAATCCTATTAATATTATAAATGCGAAAGTTTGTAAGTATGGATGTATAGATGTTTGTTACTCTTTCACGCTCGAATGGCTGAACGGATTTGTCTGAAATTTGGAAGACAGATAGATTGTGACCATATAGGCTATTTTAAATCCCGATCGCACACCGGGTTTCTGTGAAAACGCGGGTGAAGCCGCAGGTAGCAGCTAGTTTCTAATAATTACAACTCAACAGCTTCTCTACTAGTAAATAAGAGAACTAAACTTTCAGACCGACAGCGTTTTAGATTGCCATACATAATCCACTAGTCGTAATCTATAGCAACTCATGGTAAAGACTCTGCTATAACCATTTGCCCAATAAGTACATGTCAGCCAGTTTCAATAGATATGCTTTTTAAAATTGCATTGCTTTGAAGGTAAATGAAACAATTTCCATTTAAATTGCAACTGGCATTTCTAACTTTAAAAGCTCCAAGAAATCTCAAATTTAAATTGTGTTCAACTACAAATCTGTCTATTCATAGATACTGAAAGATTAGCACGATATTAATATCTAATTAGATTAAATACTATCCCACCAAAAACATTTCATGTAAAATGTTGCCAAGACGACCACATAAGGTTTGCCCTGTGAAAAAGATACCAAAGCCCTTACCATAAGTTTACAGCTTGCAAAGTATAGTATACTGACTAACGTCTCTGTAAATTATTTGTATGGAAACTTCGGACAGCGCCTCTACCTAAGAGAAACACAGGTTTAGAACAAAAGTGTCATAGATTTTGACACGTAACTTGCCGAACATAATCTACACCAACTCATGGCAAAGGCTCAGATCTCATGTAGAGCCAAGCATCTGAATCTACATGGCCTAACTCTACCGACCCTAACTTCACAAATTCTACATATCAGCAAAGACGTATTTAAATTTATTTAGTATAATATATAACAATTATGTAGTATATATAACAAATAGATTTTTTTTGTATTTGATTTGAAGACGTTTATTTCATATAGACCGTAAAATGGGTATTTTTACCGGTAACTTAGATACAAATGGTACAGTTTACTTAACAAATAGCATAATAAGCCAGACTGAAAGCATTGGGAATCGTGTCAGATATTGGGTTTTCACCACAAAAATATTTCTCTTAATTTGTTTTGTCGATATATTGTGAAGAACCTAACTTTGTACCAGTCTCACGTAATATGAGGCTTTTACTTTACGTACATGATCCTGATATTTCCTCTGGGAAATTGAAGTGAAAACGAAGATTTACAGTATACGAGGAACACTAAGGCCCACCACATACGAGCGGAAATTATTTTTCGAAAAAATGGAACGCAGAGATTCCATACAAATTTATGAAGCTACCACATACATTAAGAATTTTTGCGAAAGGAATTTGAGAGTAATATGGTCTAAAAATTCGTTTCGAAATTTCGAAACAGGATTCCGTGAAGCAATTCCGCGTGTATGTGATAGACCTAATCCCTCTTCTTGGACCACATATTATAAATGTCGATAGGGACCAAATATGGCAATCTTATCCTCCAAAAACACATCTTATTCCAAAATCTTAATAAACTTGGGATACCATACTTTCACGGTCTATTAAAGTCGATAGGTTCATAGTTGTAAAGTACTGGTTTATCAGTAACTAGTTTTTGAGCAACGGCTTTGCCTATGTGATACTATATTCTGCACAAAATCTTAGTACGCGTGACAAATAGTCTGTAAACATTTTTTGTACTTACTTTTAGGACAATAAGTGAATTTATACTTGGACTCACGCTTAACTGATTTTTGAAACGTTGACACAATATTTTTAAGAGCTAAATCCGCGCTCACTAACTGAAAATTTTCCCGTGTTGGTCTGGGCTCCTTTGCAGAATAGGCCATCTGCCTTTCTGCCAGGCAGCTTGTAAAAGGCGAGCATAGGCTTACCGACATTAACACCGTGACATCTTACTAGGTGATAGAGTTTCGCAGCGACTCGTCCGGATTGGTACCACTGCCTTACTTAATCCTGCCACCATGATGTCAATGCTTGCCGTTGACGTGTTCCGGTTCAGAGAGTAAGGTAGCTATTAAACTTACATTTGCTCTAAGCCTAAGATCCCGGCCTAAAGTTGGCAATGCACCATTACCGCCTTTGGTGTCTCTAGGTGGCGTGAATTTCTTACCATCACGAAATCCGTATGCTTGTTTGCCTCCCATTATCATAAAAATAGTACTGACTTTATGACAATGGAAGCAGGGTAGTCCATACAATACATTTTATTTCATTCCATTTGGACTCATCGTGACAAAACTCTACTAGTTAGTTACAGAATAGTTTATAATCTTTATGTGTATAAAACAAAGTCGGGTTTGTTATAACACTTATAACTCGAGATCGGCTGGACCAATTTTCTTGGTGTATTTAGATGGTTGATTCGTTAGATTTGTCTCAATAACAAAAATAATAAAAACAAAAAATATATATATAAAAGATGAATCGTCTATAAAAGAAAGTCGTGATAATTAAACCGATTAGGCTGAAAATTGATGGAGAGGTAGCTTAGAACCGGGAGAAGTACATGGGGTACATTTTACCCCTTTTAACAGCGAGGAAACTAGGAAAAACGACATTTTAATTTTTCCCATACGAAATGAAAGGGTGGAACGAAGTTCACCGGAACAGCTAGTGACAAATATAGCTATGGCATTTGTAGCCTATTTTAAACCAAATGTAAAAATAAGGTTTTTAAATATATCAATGTTTGTTTGTACTAACGCGATAACTCGACCAACAAATAATGATTTTAATTGTCCTCTTTCAAATGAATGTGATTTAGAAGTGGTCTGACATAATTTTTTACAAGATCCGACAAGTGGTTTTTAAGTTGCATTAAATCACTTACATTTTATATGCATGATGTTGTGACGTTACTTTAATTAACAACCTTTTCGACATTAAACATGTTAACAAAGTTTCAGAATCAGAATCACTTTGACCATACAAACGGTACTTGTGCGCGTTGACTTTTTTATAAACTACCACAATATGTTATATATATAAATCTCGTGTCACAATGTTTGTCCTCAATGGACTCCTAAACCACTTAACCGATTATAATAAAATTCGCACACCATGTGCAGTTCGATCCAACTTGAGAGATAGGATAGCTTACATCTCAATTTATTGCGGGCGAAGCCGCGGGTAACAGCTAGTGTACTATATATTATATACTATATATATAAATAAATTTTGCATTAATAGTAATAGATTAGTCCACTTTTCTTCGTTTATGTTAAAAAATAACGTGTATAGTGAAGAGAGTAGAGTTTTCGGTTTTTTACACTTAAGACCTAACACCATTCAGGTTCGGATTTAAGAAAAGCACATTTTTATATTTATAGGCGACAAGTATTACCGAAACTTTACTTACAACATAACTTACGTAAATCTGAATGCTTGTTCGCGTTGCAATTCCTTAAAAATAATAAAAAGATACGACTCTTTTATGAATATAACATATTGTATAAAATATATCGACTCAAAACGAAACAAAAGTACAGTCGCGCAGTAAATATAAAAGCTAGTATAAATTATCATTTATACCCTGTTGTATCACCGTCAGTAATAACTAGTTAATGTCACCTAATGTGTTACCGTATAAAGGTCTCAGCACACATATCAACTCGAAAAGGATCGTCACCGTATCGCCTCGAGCCGTTCTTTATTGTTTGTATGAAACTCCATACTGCAACGCACACTAATTGGAATCGTAACGTAATCGCTGCGCCTCGGAACAGGCTATCAGCCAGCCCTAAGCGCGGTGTCGTTTAATCTTAGCAGAGTGTATGTACAGGAGCTGCTGATACTGTTTGGTTACGTGCATACGTTAAGTTGACGCCTGGTTGACCTTGACGCCTTACCGGGTTAATATGTGAGCTGACCTTTAAGCTTTGTTATAGATACAATCACCGGTAAAAGACAGTTAGGGACTAATATGTCCACGCAGGTTTTGCTGTGATATTATTAGTCACTGAATTAACTTACGGATAACCTCTCGTGTAAGGAGTTTGTATGAAGCTGATATTTCTGTTCTGTGTGCTGAGTGTGAGTTTCGCACGAATTTACTCTACTACCGCGTTTGAGTTTGGACGATCCAAATGTATGGAATAATTTTGTTGCTTCGACTATCCGCTAGAGGCGCTGACAATAACTCCATACATTAAGGTCGTTAAACGTAAACGCGATAGTAAAATAAATCATTTCAAAAACTCACACTAGGCACACTGCTGTCAGTTTACCAGTCACAGATATTTTTATATTTTGTACTGTAGCTAACAAAATGTATGCATACATGTTCGTCCGCCTTATACGCAAATTTATTGATTAGCCAATTCAACGACGATGGTAAAATTGACAGAAAACCCCACAGGAAGGCAGATCTATGCATCTGCCGTCCTGCCAGGCAGCTCGTAAAAGGTGAGCATAGGCTTACCGTCACTAACACCGTGACATCTGACTAGGTGGTCGAGTTGTGGTTGTGGGGTCGTAGAGAGGGTGGTTGTAGACACGCCCGGATTGGTACCACCGTCTTACTTGTTCCTGTCGCAATAACGTCAGTGCTTGCCGGTGATGTGTTCCGGTTCGGAGAACAATGTAGCTGGTAAACTTACTATTGCTCGAGGCCTAACATCCTGGCCTCAGGTTTGCAACGCACCATTACCACCTTGGGTGTCTCCAGGCGGCATGAAATTCTTACCATCAGAAAATCCGCCTGCTTGTTTGCCTTTCAATGTCATAAAAAAATCAGTAACTGTGGTAAAACTGGCCTTCTAACGGACTTAGCACAGACGTCGTGTTTTATTTTATAACTTTATCCACTGATAATATTATTAATGTTTATTCAATAAGCTCGAAAAAGTTTAATTAAGAATCTGAAAACATGTCATTAACTATAAGTTTTAGGAGTTGGACTTTTAAATATTATTTAACAGAAATATTCGTGTTCTTTTTATTTTTTCTTTAAAAGGTTTTGTATTTTTCTTCAAGGTGTAAGTCTGCTTTTTCAAAACTTTAAATTAAAACTATATAACACTATAATTATATTCATAAGAAATAAAAACATTATTTCTGTTCATGGATTTAATATGTTTCCTTTCTACAAAATGATTTCACAATAACATTTTCAATAATATTAAAAACATCACCAGAAATGTTTTTATCTATAATATAAAAAAAAACCGGCCAAGTGCGAGTCGAACTCATGCACGAAGGTTTCCATACTATCATCAATTGTAAACTGCAAACTTATAGGTAGGTTGTCGATACACAGCCGGGCAGCATGACGAATACTCGTGGCTATGGCTTGCTTCATGTTATTTCCTCCCCAGTTTCACGACCGTTGCTTAGCAACCGCCTCAAGCACGCACTACCACCGCACCGCGGCGCGGCGCTCGCACCGCGTTTAGATGCACGGGCTATTTTCATTTTGTGAGTTTTTATGTATGGGACTAGGCATTTATTTTTATAGTTAATATGTTTTTAAATATTTGCTTACAAACATTCAAGTTTCCGTTCTCAAGATCGAGTAAAAATTGCTAAAAATTACGTTTATTGTACGGGATAATTGTTGAAGGGAGCCCCCCTATAACATTTACTTTATTGTTATTTAAGTATTTATTTTGAAAGGTAATATACAAGTAAATATTCTGTGAAAATTTGAAGCGTCTACCTGTTAGCGTTTTTAATATTGAACAAAAAAATACAAACATTTTACTTTTTCTAATTTTTAGTATTTGTTGTTATAGGGGCAACGAAAATACATCGTTTCTGAAAATTTCAGCTTTCCAGCTATCACGGTTTATGAGATACGGCCTGGAGGCAGACAGACAAACAGACAGACAGCGGAGGCTTAGTAATAGGGTCCGTTTTACCCTTTGGGTTAGGAACCCTAAAAATGAATCGCTAAATGTGTTGGTAAGCGCATAACTTCCGAACGACTGGACCGAGTTGGCTAATTCTTATTTTATTGAGTTAGTTATATCAGGAGAAGTTTCTTATGACGAGTTAAGCTGGGAAAGTTGCAGGAAAAATGGGGAAAATAATACACCATTAATTTTCATACTGAACGGGTGGAACGAAGTTCAATTTTTCAAGAACAGCTAATTTCTCATAAATATAGAGCGTGTAAACAATTTCTCAGTGTGAGGCGGCGTTCTGATCCGGTGGTAGTTTTATTATTATACAGGGAAGCTGGAAGGTAGAAGTCAACAAATTTTTTTTAGCTTCCTCGTGTCGTGGGGTATCCGAAACACCCCTATGTATGTTCCGCGATTTTTCACAGTTAGTTTTCGAGTTATGATTTTTATTGTGCTCTTTTGAGAATTTTCGATCTGATCTATTTAAAAAAGATCTTTCTAAAAGAGTAGACTTTGCTGAAACTTAGAGGAAACTTATGAAATTTTAAAAAGTAAGTAGATAATTTCATAGTGTCTAAGTAGACGGTAATAATGCGCCAGACTTTCAGCCGTCATAATCATAAAACAAAACGTAGCAGTTATTGGGCACATTTGGTTAAAATCGGCATTCAAAGACCGCGAGGTAAAAAATTTCTTAAAATTGACATTTTTTTTTCATTTTGTCATATATAGCGTTACAAGTGCCTCTTGTAGATTAATGTGAAATAAAAATATTTTGATTTGATTTGATAGGGACTCAGAAAAAACCCGAGGATCAAACCTCATGAAGTCACGTCCAACCACTAGACCACAGAGGCAGAGGAACTAA
>NJDC01000797.1:89664-108154 GCA_002245475.1 Calephelis virginiensis | reverse complement strand
TCATTCTTTCCACATGACGGAACCAGCGGAGCATGCCCTTTCGCATTTTAACACCAACACTTTCTTTCAATCCCACTCTTTCTCGGATCTCACTGTTACGAATGCGGTCATAATTTAAGTGCAATGTAAAATTTAAAAAATACATTGGTGATAATTTTGTTGCGCACTCACTAAACTATTAAAGTTATCGCTGTCTTCTTTCAACGAAAGTAACAGAAAGAAACAAAACACTTTTAGTGCTGTCAAATAAGACCGTACACTGCGTTTCTTAACTAATTTTAAGTTACCGCTATCTTAAAAAAGTATCTTCACGCCCATATCCTGCAAGAGGTTGGCAGAGGCAAAACCAGAGGTACACACGACGAAGCCGAAGACATTTCCCACAAAGTAATAGGTGGCAAGCCGGATCCCGGGCAACTATATTTCAAGAAGTCAAGTCCGACGCCGGACCGCAGAGTATTTGTCAGCTTGAGACGAAAAGTAACAGGTTCAAATCCTGTATGGGGCGAAATTTTTATTTCTTTAAAATTTATAAAAATTAAACCCTCGTGGAATGCGTGTTTTACTAAACACTATCTAAAAATGGATTCTCGACCAATAAGACGCTGCCACATTATCCACATGTAAGCATGTTATTGGTTAAATGTTAATTTTGGACAATTTTTAGTTACATAGGCGTCCACTTATTTGTGATAACGATACGTTTATAAAATTAAAAAAGGAACTTTTTTATACTATAGTACAGCGAAGACGACTCTCCTGATAGTAAAAGATAACTGCAGCTTATAGACATCACAAATGTTGTAGGTGCGTTGCTGTGGCCGGGGAGTATATCCTACCCTCCGAACCGGAACATGACTCAATAAACTAATTTTAAGTTGTCGCTGTCTTCTTTCAACGAAAGTAATAGAAAGAGACAATACAATTTTAGTACTGTCAAATAAGACCGTTCACTGCCTTTCTACAGACGTTTAATCTATCACTCGGAAGACGTTGCTAATAAACATCACAATTTAACATGTTCCGACTAATCTGACATGTCTAAAATGTCCCATCTCTTTTGTTTTTGTTTCATTTGAAAAAGATAGCATGCATCTAAAATAAGTTAAGTTTGTGAACAGCAGAATTAGAACCATTGTCTTTATGGTGGCAGGAATACTTAAGGCGATGGATCGTACCCATACATCACTCTACTAGCACTGGTTTTGTCGGTAGACTTTTCGCCTTAAAGAGCTGCCAGTTTTTCCCCGTGTTGGTCCAGGCTCCTTGGCATAATAGACCTTCCTTGCCAGGCAGCTTGTAAAAGGCGAACATAGGCTTACCATCACTGAGACCTTGACCTCTGACAAGGTGGTAGAGTTTCGCAGCAACTCGCTTGGATTGGTAACACCGCCTCACCTATTCCTAACACCATAACGTCATGACGTGTTCCGGTTTTGAGGGTAAGGTAGCCGGTACCCTTACCCCCGACCTCAGGTTGGCAACGCACTATTACCACTTTTAGTCTCTAGGCGGCGTGGATTTCTTGTCATCAGGAAATCCGTCTGCTTGTTTGCCGTCCTATAACATAAAAAAATATACACAGAGGACTCCGACTAAAATGGGAAAAACAAAAAACCAAAAACTCCAAAAATAGTTACAAAACTTCAAAGTTTTGTCTTTATCAAAGCAAGGCCTGTTATGTAATAAAACATGCAAAGGTTCTACTTCGGCAATATATTCTGTAACATAAATCATAATGTAAATAAGCGATTTGGCCTCCGCGGAAATGGAACCGATACAGCCTTCGTTGATTGTGGCCTATTGCGGTCCAACTATACATCTCCCATTAGTTAATGGGTAATACGTGTAGTTTTCGTAATGTATATTTTGAGTGCCATTAAAGGAAGCATCGCCTCTGGTGGTATAGCGGTTCAGTTGTTGGATTTGACTACATGAGGTCCCGGGTTCGAATCCCAGGTCGGGCAACAAAAAGAAGATTGGGTTTTTCCAATTTTCTAATAAAAAATGTTGCTCGGGATAGGATATGTGCCCGGTTGGCGATAGGCTTGTCACCTATCACATTGTGGGACTTAGTATCTTCGGCTACTCGTGGGTGCCCTGGTTGTGCCTCTGCCTACTTCTTCGGGGATATGGGCGTGAAGATACCTATATTTTGAGTGCCATTAAAGGAAGCTCAAAAATGTTTATGTTTAGAAGATTTTCATATTTGTACCATTCTAAATAATTATCTAATGAAAAAAAAAGATCTGTATATTAATCTGTTTGATTCAGAGACTCGTGTATGTTATATTCCGGTTTAAAAGGTGAAACAGTAGGTTTTGTGAAATCTTAAAGTAATCACAATTTATTTATAAAGGAAGTCTTAGTTCCTTTATGGATAGTTACTTCACTCTTTCAGACTAAATTATCTATTACTATTTATTCAATATAAATATATTAAATAAAAATAACTAAGTTAGTATCTTCACGCCCACATCCCCGAAGACCGAGGCAGAGGCACAACCAGGGCACTTACGACTAGTCGAAGACACTAAATCCCATAATGTAATAGGTGGCAAGCCTATCGCCAACCGGGCACATATCCAGTCCCGAGCAAAGTTATTTTTATTAGAAAATTGAAAATATAGATTTTAAAATGTTTTTTGTTGCACGACCCAGGGATCGAACCTAGGACCTCAAGAAGTCAAGTCCAACACCTGGACCGCTAGACCACAGGTTATTATAGGTTGGCAACGCATCATTACCACCTTTGTTTTCTCTAGGCGGCGTGAATTCCTTACCATCAGGAAATCCGTCTGCTTGTTTCCCTTCCAATATCATAAAAAAAAATATTTTATATGTCTGTATCAAAGTACCGAAAATCCACACTAATATTATAAATGCAAAAGTCTATTGTTCTATGTATCTGTTTAATTAGGGAAAGTGTCTGTTTCTCTATCAATCTAAAGTCTATCGGTGAAACCGCTGGACTGATTTTGATACTTAATAAGCATACACTTAAAGATCTGTATTCAAACAAAGGCTACTTTTTTCAAAGTTACTACAATCGGAGAGAGAAATATGGGAGATAAACATCATCATATAAATACGTGAAGCAAATCTTTGGACCCCTTTATACGAAAATTGCACGGACGGAGGAGTATAAAATTTGGCACTCTAAGTGCTAATATGCTTATAAAATGCATTAAAACAAAAAAATAAACACTGGATTTTAAACTTAAATCGTCGCGAATTAATAACATTTTTAATTATTTATACGGGATACTCACGATCTCTTTTTATTTTATTTAGAGTGCCCAGAAATAATAGTGACAAGGACGTTCAAAAAAGAAGAATTAGACGGAGGGTTGACAGGCTCATCTGTCAGTAGATCCTCCTGTCAAAAGTTACAGATCGCCGCCGCAGTCCCGTCGTGACCACCAAAGAGTAAAGTAACTGTCCATCACGGCCCATGCAACTAGGCCGAAATATCGACAAATAAAATAAAAAGAGATCGTGAGTATCCCGTATAAATAATTAAAAATGTTAAAAATAAGCATTGCACATACTACCATGCATTTGACACACACAAATAAAAATATTGATCTAAGATGATGCACAAACTAAGTATGTATATTAATAATGTTTGGAAACGAAGTAGTTGACCTTGATAAATGAAGATGGCGTTCTTATCAAAAAGATAATTAACAATAGAACCTTAATAACGTTTGATTATATTATTATATCTTAATAATATATATTATTTAACATATAGTTAAAAATTGATAATCCACTAGTACCTATGAAAGGACTATAATGGGAGATTAGGAGTGAAAATCCATTCTACGCTGTTAAGTTCTGTGTTGTTTAAAAAAAATCCTAAAATTATACATTTTCAATAACCACCAACAAAACCTGACGTTACTTACCAGACTTAAGTAACGTAGCTGAAAACCGCCTCGATCTAATAAGCTTTAAATAACGCATTGAAATCGATCTATCCGTTCAAAAGTTATGCCAAACATACAGACACGTCAAACAATTATAATAATAATAATAAATATGTCTAGACAAGTTACACAAATTGAATCTAACCCCAAAGTAAGCAAATTATATGATTGTGTTATGGGTGTTAGTCAACTATGGTAATACATAGAAATACTTAAATAGATACCAGAATAAATTTAATAAACACCCAGACCCGAAAATGCAAACATCTAAATGTTCATCACACAAATGCCTGCCCCCGTCGTCAATCGAACCCGAGCCTGGCGGTTGGTTGGCTCAATTAGGCGTGTGCGCTAGCCACTCGACAAACGAGGCGGTCAAACTTAAGACACCATTCTTTATCCGTCGGTGATTAAAAATAGTTTAGAACTGAAAATCGAAGTTACAAAGTCAGAACATATTTACTGACAAAAAGCACCGTACGTGATCGATGTTCGAAGGTTAGTGTGTCACAGAGGCGAACCAGAAGGACGCAAATACGACGGCATCCACTGTTATATTGATTTTGTAAAGTATTGGATGGGATTACTCTTTTCTATTGTACAGAATTTCGAATAACTGAGGGCGAATAGCAAATAACATTGTAACATATCAACACTTCATATTACCGCTTTGATATCCACACCACAATATACTTGTTATTTGTGTCAATACCAATATTATAAAAAAGTATCTTCACGCCCATATCCCCGCAGAGGTAGGCAGAGGTACAACCAAGGCACCCACGACTAGCCGAAGACACTAAGTCCCACAATGTGATAGGTGGCAAGTCTATCGCCAACCGGGCATATTTCCAATCCCGACCAACTTTTTTTTTAATTAGAAAATTGGAAAAATCCAATACTCTTTATGTTGGCCGACCCGGGATTCGAACCCAGGACCTCATGCAGTCAAGTCCAACACCCGGACCGCTAGACCACAGAGGCGATCAATATTATAAAAAATATGATATTACTATGGATTGAGCTTTTAATGCGACTGTCTCTTTATTTATTTATAACATTGGAGGGCAAACCAGCAGACGGATTTCCTGATGGTAAGAAATTCACGCCACATAGAGACACCAAAAAGTTGGTTCTGGTGCATTGCCTACCTGAAGCCAGGATGTTAGGCCTCCAGCAAAAGTAAGTGAACCTGCTACCTTACCTTGGTACCAATCCGGGCAAGTCGCTGCGAAACTCTAAGAAGTTCAGAAGTCACGGTGTTAGTGACGGTAAGCCTATGCTCGCCTTTTACGAGCTGCCTGGCAGGAAGGCAGATGGTCATACCTTATTGAACGCCTTGTTGGTCTAGCGTACACGACTAACTACATCGATCAACCGTGAGGCTCGGGTTCGATTCCTAACGGGGCTGATATTTGTGTAATGAACATTTAGATGTCTGCATTTCAACAAAAAAAAAGGGATATTTATTATTACTATTGTAAAAAAACAACTTCATCATTTGGCTCATCATATACCTATACAACAAGATCCATTTGTTATATGTATATGTAGTACGGACCGGAACTTACGCACCCATACTACGTGACCCATTTTTAAGGTCGGTATTCTGTACTTTAGTACTAAACTATTTTATGATATGGGTTCAGAATAAGTAATATGTGTAATTATATGTAACTCGGTTCCTTTAGTAACGTACAACTTCGTTCGTGAAAAGGCGGGTAATTAGCTTTTAAAGTATCTTCACGCTCGTATCTCCAAAAACGTAGGCAGACGTGCAACACTTACGATTAGCGGAAGACATTAAGTTCCATAATGCGATAGGTGGCAAATCGAATGCCAACTGGGCACATATTCAATCCAGGCAACGTTAGTTTTATTGGGAAATTGAAAAACACATTTTCTTAGTCTCTACTGAGGATCGAACCTGGGACCTCATAAGTCTCAGCAACCACCACAGAGGCATTTCAATTAAAAGTAAAATTCTATTTTTACTGAAGAATAACGACCATTCGATTTACCGTTGCTATGCAATAATCTTCAAAGAGAATCGTCCTGATGGTCCTATTTGCATGAAAAATCGACCACACTCGATTTGGAAGCTTATCCGGGATTACGAGTCCTTTATGGAAATAACGAACTTCATACATTTGTAAAGTTCTAAATCTAAAAAGGTCACCTTCGAAACCATAGTGACAGTTTACGTGGGCTCTCATTGTCTTGCACTAGTTGTTGTTCGCTGTTTCACACACATTTTTAAGCAACGGACTGAAAAGGTGGGTGGTAAGTTGGATGTGGCTGTGTGTGTGCGTGTCTGCGTGTAGTATCAAAACTCCGAAATAAATATACCGATGTAGACGAAGGTTTTTGAGGTGAAAACTTCTTTAGCGGCGTTGCGGAATTTTTTTTGAATGAGTAAAAACTTCTAAACTCGTGTCAGGACACGTGACCTGGTCGAAAATTCGTAAGACGGCGCAGGGCGCTTACGCGAATGTTCGGTTGCACTCCGGGAGTGCCGGCAGAAGTGAAAAATTGAATATTAACGTTGTGCTTTTTTGATATTTTGAAATGGTTAGGGAATAATTTCGCACGAATTGCTTTAACTATCAATGTGAAAGTACTATCATTTATGTGGTAGAATACAATATTCATTTATTGCGCTTTTTTTGCGCTTGACAGGTGCTGAAGTCGGGATGGATCTTAGCTACATCGTTCAAAGGTTTTATCAGAGGTAATTGAACGTTTTAATTTTAAGTGTTATATATTTGATAAGACTGCGAAGTAGGACAGTCTCTTAACGGTAACAAACAACCTTGGCCTATAGACGCTATAGATGTTTATGACCAGACTCAGTATTGTTATGATATTGGAAGGCAAACAAGCAGATGGATTTCCTGATGGAAAGAAATTCACGCCACCTAGAGACACCAAAGGTGGTAATGGTGCGTTGCCAACCTGAGGCCAGGATGTTAGGCCTCAAGCAAAAGAAAGTTTACCGGCTACCTTATCCGCCGAACCGGAACACGTCATGACGTTATGGCGTTATGGTACCAATCCGGGCGAGTCGCTGCTAAACTCTACCACCTAGTCAGATGTCACGGTGTTAGTGACGGCAGCTCGTAGAAGGCGAGCATAGGCCTGGCAAGGAAGGCAGATGGTCTATTCTACAAAGGAGTTAAAATTTACCAATCCTACCTTCAAAATCGAGATATGACAATGCTATACACTACTCTACTACAAGTTGTCTTGTTTGTAATGATCTATTTGACCAAAGCCCGCCTTTTCGAGGTGCCAGGCATTAAGACAGATGGCCTATTCTACCTACATACAGGGCTCGGAAAAACACGGAGGAAAACTAACCATCTGCTTGTATGTCCCCGAATTCGTATAGATAACATCACGCTACAACACACGCGAAACCACGTTGAAGCGTTAGTATCTTATATTCCGTGATTTATTTTTATTACCAATTACGCTGATCCATCGACAAAGTACTATTATAGTTCAACCTTGAGACGGTCATAATTGTGTCGTCAGTGATATATCGGGTGATTCATTGCCGTGTGTTGGCTAACAAAAGTCACCTGGTTGCTAAATTATTTACCTTTTAATTATGAATAGCACGATGGGACCTATTATGTTTCACGTTCTGAAGCGTATTTGTGATATTCGAACTTTACCCTTTACTTTACGATGGTGCCCGGTTTATATTATCAACGAACGGTAAAACGAAACAATTAGTATCTAGTTTGCGAAGTAACAAGGAGTTACAAAGAGCTCGTATAAAGACCTTTAAAAATCTATCGTAATTACAAACCTTACCGATAGACCTGTTCGAAGTTACAATTATTAAAAAAACTACCTACGTGATCTGCCTAATCTTAGATAAAGGGTTGGATAAGTTCCCGATCAGCGATAGGTTTGACACCTATCATATTTCGGAATTAAATACCTTCAGCTAATCGTGGTTCTACCTTTCCCTAACTCTTCAAGAATACGGAACTGAAGATACAAAAGACTCTTTCCTCAAATATAAGAACCGGTCATTAGTGTCCTTCAGGAAAACAATTTACTCCTAAAAGATAAAGAGTAGGATATAGCTCTTTGTCAACAACTTTGACTCGCTTAAGACTTAAGGACAAGGAAAATGCTTCAAAAATAAATTATCCATCTTACACAGCATTAATTATTTTGCTCGCGTATTCTTTTTAACCAAATATTGACCCAAAAGCACCATGAAAAAGTTTTGAGTGGAATATTTTTGAAAGTTTATTATTTATATTTAAGCATACCATCATATTGTATCAAATTGTAGAGAGCAAATATTTAATTAAATTTATAGAAATCAAATATTTATATGTTCTTTAACACTTAAATCATAGCACTTGTTTATGTTTTTAATATAAGAAAAATGTAATATCTGATTTATGTTGTTTTTAAGCTTTGTAATTTCTTATAAATTATTTAAAGATAGATTAATTTTAATACTATCTACTGTACATGTACTAGTTAGAAATACCTATTATGGTGACTGTGTGAATAAAATCAGTTACAGAATTTGAAATATGAAAGAAGAACCAGTTTTTATTAAAATTGTTATGTGTTAAAAAGAAAATTAGATTTTTCCAATTTTCTAATAAATAAAATGTTGGTCGGGATTGGAAAATGTGTCCGGTTGGCGATAGGCTTGCCACCTATCATATTGTGGGACTTAGTGTCTTCGGCTAGTCGTGGATGCCTTGGTTATACCTCTGCCTACCTCTTCGGGCATATGGGCGTGAAGATACTTTTTTTTGTTACGTGTGAGAAGAGCTATTTCGCTTGCTGCTTCCCACTACCTATTTAACAAGTATTTTTTATAATATTGAAAGACAAACAAATAGACGAATTTCCTGATAGTAAGAAATTCACGCCGCCTTAAGACTCCAAAGTTGGTAATGGCCAACCTGAAGCCGGGATATTAGCCCTGTAGCAAAAGTTAATTTACCGGCTACCTCACATTCCAAACTAGAATAGTGTCAACGGCAAGCACTGATGTTATGGCGGCAGGAAAAGGTAAGGCGGTGCTATTAATTCGGGTAAGTTGTTGAGGAACTCTACCTCCTAGTAGAATGTCAATGTTCGCTCGGCTTTCACGAGCTGCCTGGCAGGAAAGCAGCTGATGGTCTATACTGCAAAGGAGATAGAACCAACACGGGGAGAGATAGTTGGTTAGTTAAGGTGATGCATACGCAAATAACAATTGGTAACGAAAAGTACTCGGCCTATCATACGACGCACTTAATAAACTAAAATATATTTCTGTCAATTAAAACTAAAATTTCCACTAAAACATATTTTAATAGGTGTATAAACCTCATATATAATCATGGATTAGGTCAAAATATTTAATTAACATAGGTTGATCGCCGCGCTGGTCATGGTGCGTACACGATGAGCCAATCGAACTCGGGTTGAGCAAATCGAACCCAGGCTTAGAGGTTCAAAAGCCTGCGTCGGGGGCGTCTGTATAAAAAAAAGCTTCACCAACCAACCTTGGCGTAGATTCTCGACTAGAGCAAACATTTAAGTGGTGAACATGTAAATGTCTGTATTTCTAGGTCAATATATGTTTATTAAGTTTTGATCCAGTATATATTTAAGTATTTCTAAAAATAAAAGTATCTTCAGGCCCATATCCGCAAAGAGATAGGCAGGACAACCAGGGCACCCACGACTAGCCGAAGATACTAAGTCCCACAATGTAATAGGTGACATGCCTATCGCCAACCGGGCACATATCCTATCCCGAGCAACATTTTTTATTATTATTTATAAAATTGGAATAGAAAAATAATTTTATACTTTGGGGTTAGATTAACAGTACGTATTTTTATCAGGGATATTTACAGTACCTTTAGGTCCATTTGCACGTTTCTGGGTTAAATATTTACTCTGAGTTAGCTTCCATAACTGGGGTTCAATCACTTTATATTTTACAGTTTTAATCATTACTAAATTTTACCCGGAAATGTACAAATGGTCCATAGGTAGTTAATAGTTCAGATCCTACGCTATTTATCAATAAAAATTAATATTTAAATCATTATAATAATACGTGAAGCAAAAACTTTGGACCAGGATCATAAAATTTGGCACACTTATAGTTTATGTGTAGCAGAAGTGCAAAATGAAATTGACACACACAAACAAATATATTGATGATAACGATAAAAGATCACAGATGGCGCACAAACTATAATCATACAGTTTGTCAATTATACAATCATAAAGTAGTTGGTCTTGAGAAATGAAGATAACGTCTTTATCAACAAGATATTAAAATGTATTATGGTCGAATTTCGACCAATGGGCGATCACTAGTTATTATAAATACTAACCAAACTTATGTAGGTACGAGTAGTTCGTCATTCTAGTATTCTCCATCAACGTGAAAAAGAAAACAAAAAAGCGACCCTAACGTACATCCGGAGACTAAAAACATGTTTCAAACGCTACATTTCGTAGAATATAATATTGTGATTGATTGCAATGTTTGTAAAAAAGTATACATTTCCGATGACAGCGCCGTATTCGTTTTATTGCTTGCGAAAATTAGGAACAACGGTATGTATGTATTATGTATGTATATACAATTCCTTTTTTTTATGTTTTGTAAGTAGTAAGTTACAACAAATAATTACAACAAACGGCTACATTTCCAAAAAATACTATAAAGAGAATGGTGGGATATAATAAATCATTTGCTTTTCGTTAGTCTCGCAAAAACTCGGGAACAGCTGGACCGATTTAGATAATTTTGTTTTCGGATTATTTGTGAAAGTCCATGGAATGTTTAAAAGATAACAAAATACTAAAAACTGGGAGGAAACTAGGAAAAACAACATTTTAAATTATCCTATACAAACAGGACGGGTGGAATTAAGTTCGGAGGGACAGCTAGTTTTAGGAAGGTATTTATCTTGTGAATTTTAACTGAACAAAACTACATTAAATTTCACCAAATTTGACAAATTCTATTCTTAATCCAATTTAAAAAAAAACTACTGTCATATTTTCTCTCGATCACGCCAAAACTTCCCCAACATTAAGTTATGTATTATGAGTTAAGACTGTGATAGTTAGAAATATAGGTATGAGCACTCCCAAATATCGCGTGAGGGAACATGTTACATCGACAAAACCAATTGTGTGCATTCTCCTAATTTTGTATTCGAAGTCCATGTCGCTAGCTGACAGTAAGTTATGTAATGCCGAATTCCGTTCGTGACCTTTGTTGTATAACTTGATGATGACAGTTGGAATTTTTGGCTATTGTCGACTTTATTAGGATACTTCACTAGACTTCCAGTATTTAAAAAGTATAAAGTCTCAGATCGATGCTTTTCTTATTCGCAAATTTAGAATTACTAACGGCCAATGTTAATAATGTATATCTAAAGATGGATTTCAAGCAATCTAGATAGCTGCGTTTCCGCCGGCCTATCCTATACCTAATTGCCATATTTATCCTGTCCACATATATGTTATTGGCAAGCGATAACATAAAAATGGATCAAAACATCAATCTGGGACAGCAAGTTTTGGATTAGGATTGATTATTAATATTGGCCGTAAGACGATTCAAGGATGTCTTACTACGGCAAGCAACAACATTTATGTCTATACATAAATAAGCCTACAGCCTTCGTTATATTGTGTTTGCGTTCTTCCAAAAATTCAATCGACTAGGTGGTACCTACCTGTCAGGTCACTCGTAAGTATAACTACATATTTTTTTGTTATTGCTATCAACGTGTCCTATTAGAGATCGTCTAAGCTGAATTGACGCGTTCCAACTTCCAATACTTAATTAGTTCATATTCTTTAATATGTTAGTGCAAATATTAATAATGACATCTTAAATGTCTACAAGTGTATTTTTTTTTCGAATATGTAATACAGAATCATCTAATGTTAACACGTATAGCAAAAACTTTGGACCCCATTTCACGAAATTTTCGCGGACGGAGGAGTATGAAATTTGGCAGATTTGTAGTTTATGTGTACGAGAAGTGCAGAACGCTAATATGTTTCATTAATAATGCTTAAAAAGTGATTAAATCAGTAAATACAATAGACATACTACTATACATTTGACACACACACAAACAAAAATATTGATCACAGATGCCGCTGGGCGCCGCTCAAACTATATTCGCAATATTTAAAAACAAGATTAAAAAAGACAATGGATATGGTTACACATGAATTGATATACGATACCTACTACTACCGCTAGACTAGGTTAACAATTAATTACTAACAAAAAAAAAATTATAAAATAAATATTACTTACGAAATATGGAAGTCTGAATTAAAATTATTATAATGTTGTAGGTAAAAAAAAATGTGATCGCCAGTAAAAAGTAAGGCCTTATTTTGATAAGGGGACTTTTATGTACATACATAAATACCTACCTATTTGCAAATATACACAAGCCACAATCAAGACACAGATGCCTAGAGACTCTGTGTGTGTATTATTATAATAACTATATAAAGATAGAAAATGTAGAAAAATACTTTTAACCTAAGAACCTACCTCAAACGTGACAATGCAAACATTTATTGCTAATAGTTAATGTTTTACAAAAATTGCGGATTGCATATTGTGCTTTCACGAAAATAAATGTGTTTTTGTCTGTATTTTAATCGGTTTTTAAAACGCTCTCCGCCATTTTTTGGCATTATTGTAGTAGTAGGTACTGCGACAGATCTAACTCCTAAAATATATTTTCATGATATAATCAAAATCATGTATAACTATACTGAAATTATTTTAACACAGTCCAAAACTCAGATCAATCTGAACCTCTAATCTAAGTTCCCCGGAACCGTATAATAAGTCGCCCTTTGTAAGGTCGTAGGCGTTGAGCCTGTAGGTATAAATCTTCGTTAAAAAAGCGGTTTGTGAAAGTTAAATTTACAAAAAGAAAGCGTAATCGTGTAGTTTATTATATTATTTAATTATAAAAATAAATACCCATTTGAAAACCCTTGCCCGAATACATCAAAGTGAATGTACAAATACCCCGGAGCGTAGGTTCTTTCCCACTCAAACATAAATAATTAAAAACACGACCAACGAGCGAATGAATTCTTGTTTTCATTATTTTAATAATGGCGTTCTTAGCATATTTTTTGTTTGTTTTTATAATTTAAGGACATTCAGCCTCTAAAATAACACATTCACATTCACGTGTGAAGGTATTTGGGTTAGCGGATACGCCTGACTCCAGCGATTGTCCTTGAAGCCTAAGTTCGGTTCCCGATAAGAGCAGGCTCTTATACGATGAAAATACATTTTAATTGTTTTTTTTACGTGAAAAGAGAGCGAACAAGCAAAAACGACTCTCCTGATAGTCAGTCAATCAATCAATCAACATACATACATACATACATATCTTCACGCCAAGTCCCTTACGGGGTAGGCAGAGAGTATCGCGTGCCAGACCTCACGATCCTGACAAACCTTTCTTGCTTCCTTCACATTCATAACCCTTTTCATACAAACACGCCGGTTCGGAGACTCTTGACACCACCCTCGGATAATATCCGATCAATCAAAATCATTTATTTACATACACAAAAAAGGACTTATAAACTAGAAATAAGAAAATGTAAGTATAAGTTATTCTGCCCTATGATGTGAGCATCTGACGCCTATTGTAGGTTGATGTCAACCTGAATCACAGTTTAAATAAGTATATAAATAATATAGTAATAAGTGTATGCAATTTTAAATACGCAAGGAACAGTTGTGTTTAAGCACATAATTTTTATGTAGGTGGTAAGTGTGTGTGTATGAGTGTGAGTGCGTGTATGTGTGTGCGTGAGCTTTCGTAGATGTATGTGAGTACGATTATAAGTGTAGTCTGGTCAACAAGTGCCTTTTCGGTCAACTTTTTTCAGCAGTCTCCGAAAATTATGATTGAGGTGTCATTCGAGTCGGAATGGCATCTAGATAGTTTTCGAATAACAATGAAGTTCCGCAAATAGAAATTACAAAAGTTATTAACAATTAACTTAAAAAAGAGGGGTTTAGTTTTTTGCAAATATCTCATAAACTAATAAAGATTTTTCAAATTTGAAAAAAGATTAAAAAAGAAGAGGAAATTTCCTAAAAAAAGTTTTGACTCGCGGAATTGTAGGACTAACATTTATAATTTTCCCAGAGGGTTGAAAATACGCCCGAAAACGGGTACTCCGGCTTGCGCAAGCCACGCCTCCTTCGGACTTTTTAATGAATAAATGCTATTTAAACTTATTCAATACGAAAATTAAAATTTAAAAAGAATCAGGTGCCTACAGGACAGATCAATAAACAATAATCCGTGGTCAAAAAATTTTTATCGCGATTTTTCAGTAAGTTATCCATTGATTAATTAACAATTTTTTGTAGCACGAACATTAACATTGCAAGTGCGAAGAAACGGTTTTTTTTTAAATCATAATTATCATCAAAGATTATGTTATCAAAAAAAATTTTAAATTATCTCATAAACAACGCATTTGTTTATAACAATTTTTTAAACAATAGGAGATAAAAATTATGAAAAATCATTTTTAAGTAGCTTCTAATCATGAGAAAACGGATAATATAATAATATTATGAAAAAAAAATTTTTTCAATGCTTAATAAAGCTTTATAATTTTTCACCTTAATAAATTGTTTATTACAAAATGAAAATTTACATTTATTTTTATTTTTCCAACGGGAATCTATTTTAAGACCTTTGAGAAATAGCTCCATGAAAGGAAAAAAATCCTAGATTAATAGTTTAACAATTATCGCACTTGCAATGTTAATGTTCGTGCTACAAAAAATTGAAAATAATTAATAGATAACTTATTGAAAAATTGCGATAAAAATTTTTGACCACGGATTATTGCTTATTGATCTGTCTTGTAGGCACCTGAATTTTTTCAGATTTTAATTTTCATATTTAATAAGTTTAAATAGTATTTATTCATTAAAGGTCCGAAGGAGGCGTGGCTTGCGCAAGCCGGAGTACCCGTTTTCGGGCGTATTTTCAACCCTCTGGAAAAATTATAAATGTTAGTCCTACAATTCCGGGAGTCAAACTTTTTTTTAGGAAATTTCCTCTTCTTTCTGTTTTTTTTTCAAATTTGAAAAATCTTTATTAGTTTATGAAATATTTGCAAAAAAACTAAACCCCACTTTTTTTAGTTAATTGTTAATAACTTTTGTAATTTTTATTTGCGGAACTTCATTGTTTTTTGACAACTATCTTGATGCCATTCCGAATCGAATGACACCTTAATCATAATTTTCGGAGACTGCTGAAAAAAGTTGACCAAAAAGGCACTTGTTGACTAGACTAGTGTGCTCAAAGAAAACATAATAAGTGTGGGGAAGTTGCAGTAAATAAAAAAACAAATAAATTTATACAAATAAATAAATACCGTTGAGGTGTCTGTATGTAATATTAGAATAACCATATTTTACTATATTCATATTACGTATGTATGCAGTGTACATATACCCATTTATTAATAAGAGATAACTGTGGCCTATAGACACTTTAGTTGTGTGTGTCTCTGTTCTGTGGCCTGAGGTTAGGCCAACTGTGCAACCCTACTCTACGGACCGAAACATGACACTATCAATATGACGGCAGGCATAGGTAAGACGGTTGACTTCTACCCGGACTTCTGCATGTCACTCTACCGCCAGTGCGATATGGTCTTATTAGTAATGACCTAGTTATTCTTTGCTCAAGCGAGCAGAGCACGAACTGCCTGGTAGGAAGGCATGTCCAATTCTACATTGGCACTTGTACTAACACTGGAGAATTTAACAGTTTATTTAATTTTGTATTTCTATTACTTGTGTAGCTGAGTAATACCCGTAAAAAACGAATTTAAATATACTTACCTACTTTGGGCTTATTATACGTGTATTTTGTCAAAAGATATTTCTTTATTTATAAATTACTTGATAAATATTGTAAATGTGAAATGTTGATGCAAACGATATTTTTTTTGACGGCCTCTTTGATCGTATGACTTGTTTAGAATAACGGTATGGATTCCTTAAATTGTTTGAAGACATGGAAAGTTTTGTTAATTAACGATTTATCTAGAACTAAATATTGCCCGCGGATGCTCCCCCGTTAAAGTTGTTTGGCTCTCTCGAGAGAGTTTAGATGTAAGGATAAAAAGTAGCCTATGTTAATGTCCGACCTACTATCTGCAAACACAAAAATGTGCATTAACATAGCTCAACAAAAAAACCTACTTCCACATTTATGTTAATATGTAACTATTAATTATAACAAAATACTCAATGGGAATAGTAGGTACCTAGATGAATAAGCTTTGCTCAGATATTTTATGAAACGATTTCCTTAAAAATGAAAACTGGGTAGATCGATTTACCGCCTCCCAAAATCACGTTTATACTGAATTTTATAAACAACTAGCAAACCCGGCGAACTCCCTTTCGCCATTCTGTTTTCCTGCTTTTTTTTTGAAATTTTTCCTAAATTTTGTTTGCTTAAACCTCACGGAGCCCGGAACCTTTCCAACGAATGCAAAACCGTGGAAATCGGTTCATGCGTTCTGAAGTCATAGCGTCAGAAAGGAAACCCCGACTTATTTTTATATATATATTGATTTTTATATATATACTTCACTTGTACTTTCTATGATAAAAAGTATAGAAACTAAATTTTATGATTCGAATTTCGAATGACTCGATGAAATCGTTGGAGGCGTTTCCAAGAATTGCTTGTTTAAAAGAATTAAATTTCATAAAAATCTTAAAACCTTTAAATCCAAATAAAATTATTTAATTTGCAATTTTCCACCAAAAAAATGTATACGTATTATAGCGTAACAAAACAGGCAAAATAGTGCGCTAAGAATGAATTGGACTTACCGGAAGCTAAAACTCCCAAATATATCCAGCTCCACACACAACACACCACTTAACTGTTTTTATTAGCATCAATAATACACACACTACTAAAAACTCAACGTACGTTTCGCTTCGTAACCGAAGCATCATCAGGAAAATTCGACTGCACTCCACAAAGGTCGAACAGATCTCATAAGATCAATTTTCTTAAAACCTTTTTCGATAATCAGAATATAAAAATTACGCGTTCTAAGGTATTAGATTCGTACGCTGTGCTGTGCCCATACATAGCAGATGCTGGAGTCCCACTCTCAAATGTGATGAATTACTAGAATAAACGGTAGAATGAAGATGATAACAATATATTCGTTGTTTCAAATATTTTTTACAACATAATTAGAATAAAATAGATAGAAAACCTATAATAATAAGGCTAAGCGACTGTAAAATTCTTGTCAAAAGAATGATTATTGTGTCAAAATATGTACTACGAAATTATTTGTACCACGTTCAGTGTCAAATGGAATATTTTCTTTGCAGTTTTCGCTTTGCAAAGGGTGCTTATAAATCTGGGGCACTTTTGTTCTGTATAACGAGATTCGAAACACTAATTAGCTTTTGTAAACGACTTTGCTTATAAAATATACTGTGCTTTATCAATCTACTGCTCTTTCAGACAAAAAAGGCTGAATGGATTTGGATAAAAGTGCATAGTAAGTAAGGAAGTATCTTCACGCAAATATCCCCGAAGAGGTAGGCAGAGGCACAACCAGGGCACCCACGACTAGCCGAAGATACTAAGTCCCACAATGTGATAGGTGGCAAGCCTATAGCCAACCAAGCACATTGGGTATGTGCCTGGCAAGCCAATCAACTTGTTTTTGATTAGAAAATTGGAAAAACCACATTTTCTTTTTGTTGCCCGACCCGGGAGTCGAACCCGGGACCTTATGAACACCTGGACCGCTAGACCACAGAGGCGAAAGTAGAAAGAAAAAGTGCATAGTAATATGGTTTATTCATCAGAAAAACACCTGAAAAACCATTTCTAAGAATTTCGCTTAATGCGGGAAAAGTCGCAAGTGGAAGATAACCTTATATTGACGATCACATATAATGTTACCTACTTTTTTTATGATAATGGAAGGCAAACAAGCAAGTGGATTTCGTAATGGTAGGAAATTTACACCGCCTAAAGACAGCAAAGGTGGTGATGGTGCGTTGCCAACCTAAGGCCGGGATGTTAGACCTCGAGCAGAAGTAAGTTTACCGGCTACCTTACCCTCCGAACTAGAACACGTCAACGGCAAGCATTGGACGTTATGGCGGCAGGAGTAGGTAAGGCGGTGGAAACGATCTGGGCGAGTCGATGCGAAACTCTACCACCTAGTAGGATATCACGGTGTTAGTGACGGTAAGCCTATGCTCGCCTTTTACGAGCTGCCTGGCAGGAAGGCAGATGGTCTGTTCTGCAAAGAGCCCGGACCAACACGGGGACTTCTAGTCTTTATCCTCTAATAAGAGATTCTAATTTACATTGAAATTCAAGATGTGGGGCCTTCCAATCAAACTTTTTTCGGGCATAGCTTAACAAGTTTGTCAACTGCCAAAGCTGCAAGCTACACAAAACTAA
>NJDC01000797.1:76615-89178 GCA_002245475.1 Calephelis virginiensis | reverse complement strand
ACAATATATATATTTACTAATCTCTGGCCGTACCTAGTACAAGTTATGATGTTACCGGCCAGCGAATGCAACTGCGGTCTGTGGGCACCAGTTATAGCTTCATTTACGTTATAACCATGCATCTTGAACTTTGCATCGGATAAAAATTATAAATTGTTTTTTTAATGTTTAGTTTTTTCATAGATCGAAACTGTTATCGATTCCGAACAGTCCCTCACAGTTTGACTGGTACTTTAGTAGATGTACAGGATAAACGAAGTCCTTTTTTTAAGCAAAATAAAAACAAACATACACGCGGCTTCCCTGGTGGTAACATGTAACCGAAGCCCATAGACACCATAGATATAGTAGGTGCGTTGCTGTCCTGATGCCGGAGTGTTAGGCCAATTGTGCAAGTCTACCGGCCACTCGACCCTTTAGCCTGGAACACGACATTGTCACTATGGCAGCAGGTATAGGTAAGGCGGTGGATCCCTAACCGAAATGAAATGAAATGAAATTTATTTATTTGCTGAATATGCGTGTTTAAAAGTTGTTACAGAATACTTATTCATACCAACATATTCTACCACATTATGGTGTGCTAATATGTAACTTAATTAAATATCTTGTATTTTTTATTTTTGTTATTTATATATTTTAACATATAAATTCGTTTAAATATTTACTACTAGGTTAGCACTAATTAATTAAGGCAAAAATTTTAACGATCGAGTTTTACCCTATCTACCATACACTACCACCGTTTCCAAACCCAGCCAGATAGGAGAAGAAACGGCGAAACAAACTCCTCGGCAACCAAGACATTTCATATTTATATTTGTTAATATTTATATATGTATATAAGTTACTGCAGCATTCTACTACCAGTCTATTCTTGTTGGTAACGACTTGTTTCGCCTTAGCTCGCCTCTAACGAGCTGCCAGGAGGACGGTAGATGGTCTATTCTTAAGATTATCCAAAATGAAAAACAACGTGATTAAAATGACTTTTTTTGTCATATGACAAAAAAGTAGGTATATACCTAACTGAATATTATATTATACTTTATGCAATAATATTATTAAACTTGTCAATTTAACTTAAAATAATAATAATAGTTAATTTAACTTCAAACAATAAAAATAATAGACTAGGAAACAAAGAAATCATTCAGTGATTTTATAGAATAAAAAAGTTAAAGCAAGAGTTTATATCTTGTTCTGTATGAGCTACGTCAAATAAAAAAAAACATTTTAATCATCATTACCACCTTTGGTGTCTCTAGGCGGCGTGAATTTCTTACCATCAGGAAATCTGCTTGTTTGCCTTCCAATATCATGAAAAAAAATTAATCACGTTATTTTGAACACCCGATGTGTGATGTGTCTTTTTTTTTGAATGACTAACTTGTTGCTAATCTTACGATTTTTTACAACTTCACCGAACTTTATATAACTTTGTGATGTGTCTGCGGCATCAAAGCTTCTAAAGAATGGACCAATTTGGCTGCGGATTTTCCGTTTCAAAGCTGGTGTGATCGAGGTGATTCTTAGCTACATTACCATCATCAAGGTTGTGTCTTATCAAGATGTGTATTATTATTGTTAATTATTTATCATATGTGATATAATAAGACAGCAAACAGGGACATGGCTCTGCTGATAGTAAGAGATAACCGTGGCCTGTATAGACCACAGATGTTACAAGTTCGATGCTTTCTTCTGGCCGAGATGACAAAAAATAAAACATTTTTATTATTTGGCCAATTATTTTGTAACCTTACCGGGTACCCTACCCTCTAACAGAAACATGACTGTCATTATGGCGACAGGAATAGAAATGGCAGAGGACACCTACCCGACGGACCGCTCTCAGCCGCTTCCGATTATATAATTCCAGCTTTACCCTACAAATAAATTGGTCGTATGATGTGTTAAAAAACGGTGATATGTTTATGATTACGAAACGGGATTAGGTTGAAACAATTTTAAATTTGCAAAACCATCGTAAATATACTCCTAATAGCACACTATAATTAATTAACACTAAACTGGCCTCTTTGATAGTGAATAACAAACAATTTTATTAAAATTGTAGAAAAATGAGTTCTGTACATTGTATATATTTAAAAAAATAGGTGCATGCGATTAAGAATGAGCAGTAGAACATATAATAGGGGAGCCCAAAAGGGGATTTTTGCAGTAACTCAGTCGCGTCAGTTTAAGATATGGGAGATACACTGTTTTATTATTAAATCTCTCTATAGAGGCATACATGTAGGGTTGTCTGTTAATTGTTTTAGCTTGAAAATATACTCGAGCATGACAAATTAAAGTATGGCGGGTTTATTGCATGCCAATAAGAGCATGTTTAAAAACTTACAGACAATTTGAACAAAACGTACGGGAGTAAGACGATCAGAAACTTTCGAAAACTAAGTCATCTATGTTCATTATCCAGTAAGGCAAACTGTCAGATTGACATAATACTGTCATTGGTGACATTTTAAGCATTTGTGCAACTAATTTTTGATCAGCTCGCCTATTAACAAGCGACTGTAATTGCTCTTTTAGCTTCTAGACGCTCAACACACAGTTAAAAAAAAACTGCACATGACCTTATTTACTTTCCACTATTGAATATACAAAGTCCAATAGGTCCCCATGACGCTGGAGTTACTACACATTTAGCAACGCGGGCTCCCCTACAATATTTTTAGATTATTTTCTGTCTTTCTGTATCCATACCGCGATTCACGCCGAATTGGCGAAACCATTGGTAACGAAATTTTCCAGATACAGATACAGATAGAAAGTTATAAAGTGTTTTTATTCCATTTACTAAGGAGGTTTCCATGAGAGAGGGGTAAAAGTCAAAATGTGAATTAAACTATAATCGCGCAGTCTTCTTTAATTTTTGTTATGTTTTGAAGTATGTGACTTACAGATTGTCCCGTATTTTTTTAAACATTTTACAAAGTATAAAGTAACTAAATAACTTGAAATCCGAAATTGAGAGAAACATTGAAATATACACGTCATCTTAGGTGGTCGGACTTTGTGAATAATATTTATGAATGTGAAAGTTTGTCTGCCTATTACATTATATTGATGATTTACAAATTTCAACAAACTCATTGTATACGAAGACGCGGGTACAAATAAAGTGCTTGTCAAAAATAAAGTGGCTTACCGCCATACTCAGAGACGTAAATTATCTTTTTTTAATCGGTCAATAAGACGACATTTTCTGTAAAACATTGTGACTTAATTATATTAAGTCTCTGACTGCGGCCGTTCGCATTAGTGCAAGTTGGTCCTGCCTTTGAAGTGCTCGATAGCATTTACGTACTCGATATATACATTTATAAAGAGTAGTAAATAATATGTAATTAGTTATTATAAAATACCACTACAAGTTGTCATCAGAAAAAAAAAATTGTATTCGTACATGCCTAAGTTATATTTACGGTTTTTATAATTGTGACAGTAAAATATTCATAATTTACTACATCTTGTTGAAACCAATTTTCGGGGCAAGTTTAAAAACTTGCACGGAAAAACTGGGTATGCTATAATAGATGCACTAATTTATTAGTGCATCTATTATAGCATTATATCTATTATATCTTATATTATATAGCATTATATCTATATTTATTATAGCATAGCTATAATAGATGCACTAATTTATTAGTGCATCTATTATAGCATTCTATCAGACCCGGAAATAAATACATTTAGATATTTATCGCACAACTGTCTATGAACTGTGTGCACTTATCTAGAGATATTTATTATTCTTTTATACTAGCAATTTCTGTTACATGTATATTTTTTGAATTTTTAGGTTTATAGTAATATATTCAGGCGTTGAATTTTAGATAACCATTCAAAGTTTTGTGAATAGTTGGCATAAAAGAACTCGAAATACTCGTACATCAAGGGCAACAAAACCATTGTTAACCAGTGGTAATTATTAGGTGAATAACCTTAAAATAAAATTACACTAACTTATCCAATTAATTGAACTTGTAACAAATTTGTGGGCAATGTTTTAAAAGAAATTAAATGATGCTACATTGTCTTCAACCAAAATTCATTAGGTGTATTTTAAGATTAATTGTTTTTTTAATGTTCTTGAAAAATTGCAAAATACGGTATGAATTATATGTTTAATAGAAATAATGATCACGATCAACATTTATGTCTTCCGCAATAATTAAAGTCGAAAAATGTAAATAAAATTGTTGCTAATGAAGCTTCATCATAAGTTTTCTATTGCAACTTTTCTGATGTTCTATTTAAAAATTTCAAAATTGCGTAGGTCAAGAAAATTGTTTCTTGTAATATAAATATGTCTTTAATTAAATATTCGATTAAAGTATTGATTTATCAGTAACTACTTCTAACGCGTCTCATCTTTTGTCTTTAGTCTAGCATCCGGTTTTGGATTTGACTTTATGATCTTCTAGTTTGATGTGTTATTTAATTTAAATAGCCAAAAAAATAATGAAAAATGTGTATTTTCAATTTTCTAAAGCAAATTTTATTTGCCCGTGCCTTGCCACCTTCCACAATGTGGGACTTAGTGTCTCCGGCTACCTAGTCGTGGTATATGGGTGTAAAGATACTTTTATAAACTTTTATTTCCTATTATAGCCCTTTAGGGGTTGATTTTTGAAAAACAACTATGTTTGAAACGGGGTTCTTAACTATATTCATATTTGTTTCATTAAAATCGATCCAGCGGTTTACCCGTGAAAGTGTAATAGACAGAAAAAGAGTCTTTTGCATTTATAATATTAGTAGGGATGTATTCATGATTAAATTTCATTTTTCCCCGTGTTGGTCCAGGCTCCTTTGCAGAATAGACCATCTGCCTTTCTGCCAGGCAGCTCGTAAAAGGCGAGCGTAGGCTTAACGTCATTAACACCGTAACATCTGGCTAGATGGTCGATTGGTTCCACCTATTCCTGCCGCCATAACGTCATGACGTGTTCCGGTTTGGAGGGTAAGGTAACCGGTAAACTTACTTTTGCTCGATGCCTAACATCCCGGCCTCAGGTTAGCAACGCACCATCACCACTTTTGATGTCTCTAGGTGATGTGAATTTCTTACCATAAGGAAATCCATCTGCTTGTTTCACTTCCAATATCATAAACTTTACAAAGTGTGAAAGTATACAAGTACTTTTTATTAACCATAACAATTAAATTTCACCAAGTGTCGTCGATAGAAACTATAAACCATTTAGATTTAAATTTTCTAATAATGATGTGTATGCTAAAGATTTCAAAATTAAGACAAATGATAAATATAAAAACAAATTAATACGTTCACACGGGGCTAAGAATCACAATTAAATAGTTAATTCGCAAAGATTATTCAAAATTCAACCATTATTAGTATCGCAATAGGTGAACACGATTATTTTTCCAAAACTACGTACCAGTCAATACTTTCTCAAATACGGTTCAGTATTATCGAAGGAGTAAAGCCATGTGTAAAGCTAGTCTAAACAACATCACAACACCATAAACTTCATTAATTACCTCTCAACTGTCTTCTGTATTGTGTAACAATCACAAAACAAAGTATAAAAAAATCACAATCACGAATAAAGTTTATTTTTCACGTATCACGGGTTTAGGGCGGGCGGGTGTAGGGCGGGCGTTCGCCTTCAATGACAAGCGACAACTGAAACAATATTAAGATTCTCAATACGTTTCCACTACGAATTTTCACCTATTCCACAATTTCACCAATAGGAAAGCTTGGACAAATAGGTTTTAAATTCTTGGCATGGATATCAGCAGCTGTTTGTTGGCAAATTTATCTTATTTTTAAATTTTCTTTGTTCACGGTATTTGATGCATTATTGGGACTTTTTTGGAGGGCAATTAGATAAAAATTGTAACGTTTTGACGACACACTAAATTACTTAATAAGAATTTTAAAAAAATGTGACCCGATATAATTATATACCATAAGGATTTCGAGGGCAAGGTAAGTGGTAGACTTGCGTAATAAGCCTCATATAGCGGCCACATCACAGCGACGCACCTTTAACACGTATGGTGTTAAAGACAACGGTATTCTGTAACCATCAGGAGAACCGTATGTAATAAACATGTTCTTTGATCGATCACATACATAATAAGTTCAAAAATCATACATTATTTGCATTTTTTAACTTTGACCTTTGGATATTTGACAAATGTAAGCGAAGGGGTCAAAGTTTTGACTTTTGACCCACTTCACAAATTTTTTATAATAATTAAATATTTTAATTTTGATTTTAAGTTTAATTTTTAATTTTAATTTTGGTGTTGATTTTAATTTTATTTTGATTTTAATTTTGATTTATTATTTTTTGATTGTAATTTATTATTTTATGGCATAGAAGGATGCTAATGTTATGTAATTAATTATTTTAAATGTAGCCTAGCAAATATGGATTATTGTTGTCCGAAATAAATAATTTATTACTATTATTAAAAACATTTTATAACCTTTTTTTGTGAATGCCTCTTTGCTCGAGGGTCTAGCGTATATTATTACCTATTATATTATAGCCTAACTACACCGGCCAACCGCGAGGCTCGGGTTCGATTCCCGACGGGGGCAAGCATTTGTGTGACGAACATTTAGTTGGCTGCATTTTCCGGGTCTGGGTGTTTATTTGATTTATTCTATATCTATTTAAATATTTCTATATATTAGAATCATTAACACCACAACCAGGGCAGACATGGTTAGCCCCAAGGCATTTATTCCCACAATATACAGGATAGCGCACATTTGGACGGGCCAGGACGGGGCAGAACGGCGCACATTGCATCGCAATAATCCGCTCCTAATCGCTTTCATACATTTTTTGTAAGGAGCAAAGCACACCACAACAGATTTTACGCGGCACCGCGCGCGCTGTACCCGAAGTGCCCTATAGTGACCAAAGATAAGAGTGAAATCGATGTTATAAATGTATGAATATAATAGAGGTGCTAATAACATAACACTAAAGTTTTGTGCGACAACTACTAAAGGCGCCTCTTTCCTTGACGATTTTAAAGTAGAGTAGCTACTTTTCATTTTTACCTTACTATTAAGTACTGAGTAACAAAAATCCACCGTTGAGATGCAAACCAGGCACTTATCAAACCTGGACAACGTTATCTTTTTAAAAATTAAAAGAATACAAATTGAGTAGCGCAACTTGGGAATTGAACCCGGGATCCCGTGTAATCAATGCTAAAACCAGACTAGACCATAGAGGTAATATATATTGACTAATGGTCATCCAGTGATCGAAATTCGACCATAATCCATTTTATTACAAATTATTCACCATAAATTATTACTAAAATATAATGTTCAAAGATTATTAAGGTTCTATTGTTAATTAATTATCTTTTTGATACGAACACCATCTTCATTTATCAAAACAAACTACTTTTTTTCCAAACATTTTAAGTATAGATTGGGCGCCATGTGTGATCTTTTGTCGTTATCAATATTTTTGTTTGAGTGTTAAATGCATGGTAGTATGTACAATTATTTTTTTTAATTTATTGTAAATTTAAAATTATTTTTTTTAATTATTATTGAAAAAATATTATCATTCTGAGTATAACATTAGAGTATAATATTTGCTCTACTATTTTTACAATTCCGGAATTCTTAAAAAAAGTAGCTCATAAGAGACCAGTGTCCGTTTGCTTGTCACAAGGACCGTGCCCTCTAAGTCTACAAGGTGGTAAGTTTGTACAGTAACTGCCTATTCTTGTTACCCTAGTGGTAGGCACAGTCTTATTTCATAATGGTGTCTAAGGTAGCCCTAGAACTTAGCATCTTCACGCCCATATCCCCGAAGAGGTAGGCAGAGGTGCAACCAAGGCACCTACGACTAGCCGAAGATACTAAGTCCCTTAATGTGATAGGTGGCAAGCCTATCGCCAACCGGGCACATTTCCAATCCCGACCAACATTTTTTTATTATAAATTTTTTAAAAGATTCGAACCCGGGACCTCATGCATACAAAACTTAGCATCCTAGCTTCATATTGGCAACGCACCATTAACTTTCTGCTTGACCTTGTTGTCTGTAAGTGACTTGTATTTCTTGAAATGAAATAAATACTATTTATTTGCAGAATATGATAGCTAAAAAGATGTTACGAAATTATTTAGGCATTACAACATATTTTATCAACTTGTGGTGTGCAAATATTTGATATGGTATTGATAAAATTAATTATTTATCTACTGCTTACAACACTGCTTTTCTATTCATTACATGATTATTTATTATTTAAGAAGTCTTTAAGAAGTCAAACGTTAAGAAGTCTGTAATCTTGACATGGGAAAAGCCATGTAAAAAGTCAAATAAATTTTTAAATAGTCCAAGCAGCTATCGGGCTAAAAGTATTGATTGGTCTTATTAAGGATAATTGAATTAAGAAATTGCCTATGTGAGTTTGTGTACCATAAACTACAATTTCCGATTACATAATGAATGAATAGGCTAAGATCTTATCAGCCGAGTAGTCGCCACATCTGTATATTCTATCAGGGGACGTCTGTTGACGGGAAGGGTGAAAGACCTGTATACGTAACACGACCTTCAGTAATGAAGTTACAAGGAAGAAGAAGGTAAACGACTCTTTTGAAACAAATTTCAGCATGGATCAATTTTGGTAATTCTTTTTTTGTTGTGTTAGTTAATATTGGATAAAGGTTCTGTTGAACAAAAAGTGAGAAAATAAAAAAAACAATGGTTTAAATAAAAACTGCTAGTAGTAGTTAATGTTAGGGGTCGGCTAGGTTTTCATGATAACATGACTTCCATCTATCATGATTAAAATTATTACACTCTATAAAAATATTACAAAGCAAGGTCAAAAATAATATTATGCTGAAATTAAAACATAATTTTTATTAAACCATTTCAAATATAAGACAAACTATAGTTTAAAATTAAAATTTTGGATTAAATATCACAAAAATACATCTTGCCAGAATTTATAATAATTCTTTCCGCTTTTCGTTATAATATCAATAGATCCACTATTAATTAATGGTCTCAAGGAGAAGGACCTTGGCCAATATCACGTATTTAATTGTTTTAAGCATTCATTTAAAGATCTAATATTCCTTATTGCCATCGTTTACATTGTAAAGTCTATACTCTAATATCATAAAGCTGAAGAGTTTGTTTGTTTGCTTGAACGTGTTAATCTAAGAAACTAATTTCCCGAATTAGAAAATTCTTTCAGTGTTAGAAAGTCAATTTATAGAAGAAGGATATAGGCTGTATATCATCATGCTACGACCAATAGGAGTGGAGCACCAATGAAGCAATGTAAGCTAGTCCGTAGACCTGCACAATTGGCCTAACATCCAGGCCTCTGGACAGCGTCCGTGATATCTATAGGCAGCGTTTGTCTCTTACCATTAGGGGCAGCGTGTGCTAGTTCGCTATCTTATCACATAAAAAATTTAAAACTTGAATATTAAAGTTATGCATTTTGGATTGTTAGGAATGTTTAGGGAATGATTTTGCATGTTTTTTTTTAAACGTAGTCGGCATTTAATTGATTTTGTTTTGCTGCTATTGTTTTTCTAATATCCCGTCTTACGAATTTTCGATTAGGTCGCGTGTCCTGACGCAAGTTTAACATTTTTAGGGTTACATAGCCAAAGGCCGACAACCGGAGCCCTTATAAATTGACATGATGAATTTATAAGGGCTCCGGTTGTCGGCCTGTCTGTCCATCCGTACGTCAGAACCAGTTTTTTCCAGAACTATAAAGGCTAAGCTGTTAAAAATTGAAAAGTAGATGTATTCTGTGAACCGCTTTAAGACTTTCACATACAAATAAAAAAATAAAAATAAATTTTCCTCATACTTAGAACTAAAACTCGATTTTTTATCAAATCCATAAGTGAGGGGTGGGAGTTTTTCGCCATCGAGAGAAAAGATGGTCGAAGTTTTTTCATAATTGTTGAATTTCGTGTTAATATTGAGTGAAACTAGTCAATTTTGGTGGCATTTTGTACAATTTTGTTCAGTAAAAATGCACAAATGAAATAATCATAAAGAAATTAGCATATCGTATATTCTCTCGTTGCCGCCAAATCTCGTTACATGAGCTTGTGTAAAAAGGCCACCGCTTTACCCAAGAGTCTGACATGACTTACGACTGATGACTAATTAAAATTAATTGAAATAGTTTGTGCGAGAGACACATCCGAAGTGGAAAATATGTGTGCCCTTATAACTTTAAAAAATAAGAGATCGAGAAAACTAAAAAAAATCTGTTGTTTATTACCATGTAAGCTTCCACTGCCAAATGGTTTGAACAAGTTCTAATCACCAGTTTTTTTTTAATAGGTCGTATTTTTATTTTTTTTTATTTTTATGATATTCTTAGGCAAATAAGCAGACGGATTTCCTGACGCTAAGAAATTCACGTCGCGGAGAGACACCAAAGGTGATAATGGTGCGTTGCCAACCTGAAGCCGGGAAGTTAGGCCTCGAGCTAAAGTAAGCCTACCGGCTGCCAAACCCTCCGAACCGGAACACGTCAATGTCGAGCACTGACGTTATAGCGACAAGGTAAGGCGGTGGCACCAATCCAGGCGAGTCGCTGCAAAACTATACCACCTAGTAGGATGTCACGGTGTTAATGACGTTAAGCCTATGCTCGCCTTTTATGAGCTGACTGGCAGAAAGGCAGATTGTCTATTCTTCAAAGGAGCCCGGTCCAACACGGGTGTTATTTAATAGGTTTTTTTTAATACCAACACTTGAAACAGTTTTGCTTCACTGTCAAGAGATGGTAGAACTGGAGTTTAGAATCGCGCAACCGGGTAGAAAGAGCCTTTTAATATAATGTCTATGATATTAAGAAACCAAGAACTTTTATATTATAATTTGATTTGACCGCCTCGTTGGTGGAGTGGCTAGCGTACACGCCTAACTACATCGACCAACCGCGAGGCTCGGGAGTCGGGTTCGATTCCCGACGGGGGCAGGCATTTGTGTGATGAACATTTAAATGTCTGAATTTCTGGGTCTGGGTGTTTATTAAATTTATTCTGGTATATATTTAAGTATTTCTATTATGTATCAATATCTTTGACTGACACCCATAACACAAGCCTTGCCTTGGGGTTAGATTTAATTTGTGTGACTTGTCCACGGATATTTATAAAAAATTGCTGCTACGAAACCCTTCATAGGCGAGTCCGTCCAGCGCTTGGCCGCATTATTGTCAATATGTACTTACCTAATATCTACGAATAAGCTGATTTTTCGTTACTATGGACTTGTCAAAGTTAAAGACTGAAAAAGTAAAAATAAATAGGTAAGTAATAGTTTAAAATATTGAAACACTCTTTTCGATCTCGCTGATGCTAAAAATATATTTTAAAGGTACGCTCAAATAAAATACTTTCATTGCAGTATGCACTGCATGTATGTATGCAACTGCACAAAACCAATTTCAATAAGTAAATTATCTACACAAAAATATTTTAGAAAAAAAATTGTCGTAAAAACTTGAAATGCTAGATTTCAATTGTAAATACATTATTACCAAAATGAGTAAAATAAACTTATTATAAAACATCTTAACATTTGTGCGTCACAACTTTTTTTTCAATGTTTTTTGAATTATTAGAGAATTACTTGCTTCCTATTAGTTTTAGATACAAAAGGGTGTTTTTTTTTATTTTAAACTACTTATTATTTGTTGTATATAAATATTCGGTAGATAGTAGGTAATATATTCTTCAATTATTTATTTTAGTCATTATGACGTTATGAAACGAATAAATAACATTTTGTTTTTTAACATTTTTGTTGATTACGCTTCCGCTCACAGCATTTTCATTCATTTGCCGACTTGCGCTTATACTCTCTAATATTAAGCAAACTTTGTACTATTCTCAGAATTTAATACTACAAACCTCACTAGTTTATTAAATCTCAGAAGATAATTCGGTAAAATTCAACTTCATTAGTTATTTCGTCAACGTCGCACGACTTAAGTTGATAAATTCTAAATATATTTCCCTAACCCATTTTAGGGCTATATTCTTAATTAAGGTTCAGTTAAATATAGAAAATGAAAACAATATAATGATATTATGTAAAAAATAATACGCGAATAGTGAATTTTCACACGCTTTCATTATTTTTATAATAACGTGATTAGTGAACTGGTGTTGGGGTAGAATAGACCATCTACCTCTCTGCCTGGTTCTCTTAAGCTCTTAAGAGTTGAGTACAGGTTAAAAAGGTAATTACCAACAGGCCACTGGAAGTAAAGTGCTGTGCAGCTACTTGCCCAGCTTCCAGCGTTCAAACAAAAAATTTGCATCGAAATTGGTCCATCCCTTCAAAAGTTAAAACGCAATAGATAGACACAGTCACGTCAGACTTAAAACACACCTTGCCGTCGAGGGTTTAAAATTAGTGAGGCACCTTAATAGTTAATCTTAGTAGGTTTTATGAATGATCTATGGTTTTCTGCTCTCAAAAGAATATTTTTAATCTATATTTAAAACCCAG
>NJDC01000797.1:56781-76037 GCA_002245475.1 Calephelis virginiensis | reverse complement strand
TGTAGAAAACCTTTGCTAAGCGATTCTAAATGGCTCTAGTGGCTGGACTTGAAAAACTAATAAAACTTGCAATTGCTGGGGTTAGAAATAAAGAAGAGCCATTAAATTTTCCAACAGAAAAGTACCATTTCCTCAATGACCTTATCTAAGTGCTAGATCTGCATCGTCACCTGTTCCTGTTACCTGTGCCATCTTTCTTTAATGTGACTGAAAATGACAAATGGTAACGAATAATAACTAACCATTTTTAACCGACTCAAAAAAGGAGAGGGTCCTCAATTCGAATACATTTTTTTTATTACTTTTTTTTGTATGTTTGTTACACGATTACTCGGCCAACAGCCAGCCGTTTTTGATGGTTCCTTTTTAAAAAGGGATGTCATAACTTTAATTATGTAACTCAGTCACCAACTCAAAATGGATGAGTGTACATCGAATCGCTGTCAAATGACGTGTTTTGTATTTGCTATCTCCAGTGACCAACAGAAATACAATAGAGATAGCAAACACAAATGACGTCATTTGATGTACACTTTTACAGTTTGAGTTGACAACTGAGATACATAATCACCCCCCAGGTCCCATATCAGTTATTTTACTTGACTTACGGTATAATTGATCAAATGCTAAAAAATTGATTTGTCAAACTTTTTTTACCCCCATTTTATTTTAAATTCGTCTAATATTAATTAGGTTTCGGTTTGTCAAAGCATATAAAGGTTCTGGTTAGACAAGTCTACGAAAAGTACTAACTTATCAAGTCTGTTAGTGGTTTTAATACGTCAAATATTAAAAAGTTCTGGTTCGTCAAACCTATTATAGAACTGATTTGTCAAAACTGTTCAAACAATTGTTAATTGATTTTAAACTTGCCTGTAAAATTTATCATGACGAAGGTATCTATACTTCCTGTTTTGTATGTTTTGACAAACTAGTAAAAAACTGTTTGACGTATTAAAACATTTTCAGTCTTGACCAATTATACTCTAAGTCGTTTTCTTGACGACCTCATCATTAATGAGGTCAAGGTAAGTGAAAAATGTGTTTATTATTAAGCGTAACTCAAAAACTCCTTGTAGAATTAACCCCGTGTTGGTCCGGGCTCCTTTGCAGAATAGACCATCTGCCTTCTTGTCAGGCAGCTTGTAAAAGATGAGCGTAAGGTTACCATCACTAACACCGTGACATCCTACTAGGTGGCAGAGTTTCGGAGCGACTCGCCCAGTTTGGTACCACCGCCTTACTTATTCCTGCCACCATAACGTCAGTGCTTGCCATTAACCTGTTTCGATTCGGAGGTTAAGCTAACATCCCGGCCTTAGGTTGGCAACGCACCATTGCCATCTTTGGTGTCTCTAGGTAACATGAATTTCTTACCACCAGGAAATCCGTCTGCTTGTTAGCCTTCCAATAACATAAAAAAAAAGAATGTTGATTTTTTTGTAGGACTATTTCGGGAACATTTGCTATCGTTTGAAAAAAAACGTCAAATTGCGAAGTGGTACCGCAAAATATAAATAGGTACCTACAGAAGGCAATCTTTTACATACAAAGTGCGTTCGACGAACGCACACATAGAACATACACATACACACCTCTCACATGCGCTTGAGATACGCACTCCACAAAGAGTTTTCTATCAAAATGGATCAACAAAAAATCTTCATATATAAATATATTACCGCTATGTCCCTCGCTACGTAGGCAGAGAATATCGAGTGACAAATGTTACAATTCATGCAGACAAGTCTTTCTTCCTCCGCATTTTTAACTCTTTTCTAACAAACACGCTGGTTTCGGAGACCTCAAATAAAACAAATGTGATAGCGAATGTTATCACTTTTCAGCACCTCATTCACATGAGACAAGCATTTGTGAATTTTCGGGCAACAAAAAATAAATAAGTGTTTAGTGGACGGTTTTTTAAATTCAACATTAAACATTGAATTGCAGTATTTTAGGCTACCAGTTGTAACTTGCAAGTACCTAATTGATTAGCTGTTAGAGAAAATATTCCGAACGCATTTTTTGCAGAAAAGTTTATACACTGGCATATAAACTTAACACAATTATAGATTTTATGCCGGGTTGTTTGTTTTGTCGTTTCTTCTTCTGACTTGCTATGATTGGAAAGGGTGATAGCTTAGATACGCTAGATATTGTACTTTAAAATAATTTGTAATAAATAATAAAACTTGTAATCATAATATTAATACATGAAGCAAAAAGTTTGGACCGCTTTTTAAGAAAATTGTTATAGGTATTTATAGTTTATGTGTAGCAGACCGCTAATATTTTTCAAAAATAATGCTTAGGTATAAATTGCATTCAATCAAAACATAAAACATTACATATACTACCATGCATTTGACACACACAAACAAATACGAGTATATTGATGATACCGATATTATTATTGGTGTTTTGGCGCTATCGAGAGAAAAGATGGTCGAAGTTTTTTCATAATTATTGATTTTCGTGTTGATATTGAGTGAATTAGTCAATTTTGGTGGCATTTTGTACAATTTTGTTCAGTGAAAGTGCACAAATTAAATAATCATGAAGAAATTAGCGTGTCGTGTATTTCCTCGTTGCCGCCAAATCTCATTACATGAGCTTGAGTAATGAGGCCAACGCTTTACCCAAGAGCCTGACATGACTTACTGACGACTTATGACTGATGACTAATTATAATTGATTAAAATTGATATACAATTTGATGCAAATTTCTACTTGAACAAAACCTAAAAAAAAGAAAAAGATATTATTATTATATAAAAATCACAGATGGCGCAAAAAAACTATATTCATAAAGTTTATAAACAAAGTAGTTGGTCTTGGTAAATGAAAATAGCGTTCTTATGTCTGTGGCATCATAACTCTTTTTTTTATGTTATTGGAAGGCAGACGGATTTTATGATGGTAAGAAATTCACGCCGCCTAGAAACTCCAAAGGTGGTAATGGTGCGTTGCCATCCTAAGGCCTGTTAGGCCTCGAGCAAAAGTAAGTTTACCGGCTACCTTACCCTCCAAACCGGAACACGTCATGACGTTATGGCGGCAGGAATAAGTAAGGCAGTGGTACCAATCTGGTTGAATCGCTGCGAAACTCTACCACCTAATCAGATGTCACGGTGTTAGTGATTGTAAGCCTATGCCTGCCTTTTATGAGCTGCCTGGCAGGAAGGCAGATGGTCTATTCTGCAGAGGAGGCCGGACCAACACCGGGACTCCCTAAAGAATTGAAATATTTTGATGCAATTCAACATAGCAATCCGTTATGTTAAATTGAATGAAAGCTGACATCTAGATGGCTCTTTTCCACATTACGGATTGGTTTTGTTGGTCACTATTAAAAATGCTTAGTTCTGTGTTTGTAATACTTAACTTGCAAAACAAAATGTTTGTACAAAGTTGAGAAGTTTTGTTTTTGGTATTTAAAAAATTAGCTTCGTGGGTGCCTTGGTTGTACCTCTGCCTACTTCTTCGGGGATATGGGCGTGAAGATACTTTACTTTTAAAAAAATAGCGTATTACAAAATCAAAGCTGACCATAAACACGGGGACGTTCAGCTTATCATGCAAATGTGATTGCTTATGAGGCTCTTGACGTAAAATCTTGTACCACATAACCTTTTACGGCTTTGAGCATCGCGCATATTGTGGACGATAACCTACTAATAGGTTTTACATAGCCTTAATGTTTACTTTAATATGTATATTTAGGAAAGATTAAGAGATCGTTTACTTTTCCCTAGTACAACATCTTTATGGAACCAATAACCAGAGGCGGTATATAACAGATACGTTGGAACCTTCAAGAAATAAACTTACTTATAAGAAATCAAAGTTAATAAAATAAAAAAATACATAGCAATTAATTGATAAAAAATAATAAAAAAAATGAGTTTAATTTACACCAACCAACAGCCAAGAATCATACGTGTTTGTTGTTCGGAAGAGACTACCGATTCTAAGAGATATTATAGATGTGATAGGAGCGTCGCAGTGGGTGTCCTGTGGACGGAATGTAAGCTTACCCGGAACTCAGATTGAAATCACTAATGTAATTTCCAAATGATTTAAAGGTCGGCATCGCATCTGTGATACTCCTGGTGTTGCGGATGTCCGTGGGCGGAGGTGATCACTTTCTATCAGATGACCCACTTGCTCGTTTGCCTCCTCTTCTATAAAAAAAAATGTTGCTTACTGTCTCTAATGTACCGGCCTCTCTCTCATTTTGACTTTGTTAATTGACTTAAAAAAAACTCGTAAGCGAGTACGTGAATCAGCACTATTCAAAAATGACATCAAGACTTTGTTACAAGTGTAGGTAACCTCCAGCAGCAGTAGTAGTAGTAGAGCTACATGTTCAAGTAATAGTCTACAGCTTCATGGTATTGAATTAAACGCTACCAATGACAACAATGTCCCATAAATCTACAGCTAATAAGCTTAATCTAATAAAAAAAAAATATCACACGACAAATCCCACAAATTGAATCTAATCCCAAAGTAAGCGAACTATATGTTAGTCAATGATAGTAGCACATAGAAATACTTAAATAAATAACAGAACAAATTTAATAAACACCTATGGGCAGAAATGCATGCAACACTTAAATGTCCATCATAAATATGCCTGCCCATGTCGGAAACTGAATCCGAATCTAGCAATTGTTTGGTAGAGCTAGGAATGTACACTAACCCCTTGCCCAACGAGGTAGTTAAATCAGTCAGTTATTTTATATGATCGTTAGACATTTTGTCTGGTTATTGAAAAATGGGGCCCTTAATTCTCATTATCTATTTTTACCTTCCCTAATTCGTGTATTTCTTTTAAAAGTTTTATTTTATCATTTCTTTATTTCAATATGAATTCCGTGCCACTTTTCACGAAGCTGTAAAACAGAAAAGAAACATTTCAAGGTGAGGTAATGTGGGAAGATCAAGTTGTAAAAGACAGCTTTTTCATTGATTAAAAATTACAAGATATACCACGTATAAAACGCCTTGGCGTAGCTTAGTTAAGTATATATGCACGTTAAAAATAGATGTAAAGATATGTCTATTTCTGAGATGTATGTGGTTTCATTAGATCTAGTGGTCACCCATTGGTCGAAATTCAATCATTTTAATATTTTAATATCCAAATTTTAATATCTTGTTGATTAGAACGCCACTTTCTTTCATAAGACCAACTACTTTGTTACCTGAATAGTTAGTGTGCCTTCTGTGATCTTTTATTGTCAACATCAATATATTTGTTTTTGTGAGTCAAATGCATGGTAGTGTGGGTAATGTTTTATTTATTGATTTAATGTACTTTATAAGCATTATAATTGAAAAATATTAGCGTTCGGCACTTCTCCTACACATAAACTATAATTGTGACAAGTTTCATGCTCCACCGTCAGCGCAATTTTCGTAAAAAGGGGTCCAAAGTTTTGGCATCACGTATGAATATATAGATATCTTTACTTGTTTAAATATAGAACCATAATGTAAATTTTAAAAGTAGCTAAAAGATAGTTCAAGTTTTTTCGTAATCATTGAATTTTATGTATATGTTGAGTTAAATGAGTAAATTTTGGTGGCATTTTGTGCAATTTTGTTCAGTTAAACTGCCCAAATGAAATAATCAAGAAGAAATGAAAGTATTGAGTAGGTATATTCTCGTTGTCGAAGTATTGTGTACAATGAGCTTGAAAAAGTAGGCTACCGCTTCACTCAAGGCCCTGACATTTTTTTACGGCTAATTCCTATTTTTTAAGATTTTAAGCCCAACTTTATTTTATAGATTCAAATTTCAACTTCATTAGGCAAATACTAACGCCAATGCCAAAAGCTAATGAAAAAAAACCACAAGATACCAGGTCCTGGACAAACAATAATTTACGAACTTTTACATCTTACAATAGTAGAATACTTATTTCCAGAAGACTTTTATTAAGCTCGCTCACGGGAACCATTTAATGGATCGGAAGATTAAGTAGCTAATTTCCGTCCTCGGGTAGGTAACACTGTAATTTTTTATTTATTGCGTTTCACTTGATCGGATTTTAAATTTTTTAACCATGAGCTTTTGTCTTAATGTAGATACTATATCTAGTTTTAATCTGTAATCAAGGTGCAGAGTGTACTTTGTGGAGTAAACTTTGAAGTGGCAATTTTGCAAATTTTTCAGAATTTTCACAAACTTGCCTCTCGTTTCCCGCATCCGTACCCTTATTAAAAATTTACTGACTAGACGTTATGAGCTGTTTATATTCGTACCCAGGCGGCGAATTGAAAACAAAGTCAACATTTGGGAGATATTAAGGACGGAATAGCCGGCGCGGTGTTTGTAATTTCGATTCCATTTAATATTCATCAAGCCGTATTGTTCAATCCGCCCACCCACTATGCCGGTTGTACATAAACTCTGAATAACAAAATCCATACCAATATTTGAAATGCGAAAGCCTGTACGTTCGTTACGCTTTCAAAGTTAAACGACTGGAATGATTTTGATGAAATATGATTGCATATCATTAACATTAAATATCTAATATATAAAATTCTAGTGTCACGCGTGCGTGGTTGAACTCCTCCAAAACAGCTCAACCGATTTTCGTGAAATTTTGTGAGCATATTGTGTAGGTTTGAGAATCGGTCAACATCTATTTTTCATACCCCTAAGTGACAAGGGTGACTCACCCCAATTTTTTTAACTAAAATCACATAAAAAAATCGCCTCTGTGGTTTAGTGGTTGACTTGACCGCATGAGGTCCCGGGTTCGAATCCTGGGTCGGGCAACGATAAGAAAAATTGGGTTTTTCCAATTTTCTAATGAAAAGAACGTTGCTCGGGATTGGTTATGTGCCCGATTGGCGATAGGCTTGCCACCTATCACATCGTGGGACTGTCTTCGGCTTGTCGTAGGTGCCTTGGTTGTGCCTTGCCTACCTCTTCGGGGATATGGACGTAAAGATACTTACTTACTTTTACATAAAAAAAATAGCAGAATAACGTTTGCTGGGTCAATTAGTACACATATAGATACATATGCAGTTAAAGATCATCGTTCTAATACAGGCTATTATTTTTTTTTAATGTAAACTTCACTTTTTGTTGGGCAAATGTTGACTGGTGAAGACGGCCAAGAAACACTAAGTTCACCTTTTGTATAAAATTTTTTGGTGTTCAATGAAGATAAATTCAGAAATAATAATCAAATATAATGATTTTTGAAAGTTTATACGATAATCGTTAATATTCAGTGCTGACCGATTGTAGGCATTACTGATTGATTATATCTATTCTTATATGCAAAAAACTCTGTCTGTCAATCTATTGTGCTTTCACGATTAAACCGCTGCACTGATTTTTATAAAATTTTACAATACATACATACATATCTTCACGCCAAGTCCCTTACGGGGTAGGCAGAGAGTATCGAGTGCCAGACCTCACGATCCTGACAGTTAGTAAATATATCCTGTAGTTAAATACCCGAGTTCAAATATAAGCCATTCAGAATTTAAGGACAAAAAGAGGAAGTACTTAAAAAAAATGTTTGAAAATCTTAAATATTCTACGTTGACGAAGTCGCGGGTAAGCAGCTACTAATTATATAATTTATAATTACCTCTTTGAAATAGGCCAATAAATAGGAAATACCTATTTTAGTACTAATAATAGCCCTTTGTTACAGGATCAAGATATCCTGTGCCTGTAAGTATGCTTAAATGATTATATATTAAAATACTTAAATTCTTTACATAATATTGCAGGATTTTCTTCATTACTGGACGAACTAATCCTTGCAAATGTCGAAAAGAATACTTCTGTAGGTGCGTGTTATGTGCTTTGGTGGATTGTGTACATTTTTTACATGGACTTTGGATGTAGTTCAAAGGTAAATTATCTTGCAATTAAATCATGATCATAATACGTATTATAGTAGGTATTTTTATAGCATTTTAGCCGTTACCGGAGGCGTTTCCCGCGAGATTAATGGTCCCACAGGAACAATTTTTCTTAATAAAAACTATCCTGTGTGTTAATCAAAGTTACCCTCTATGTGTGTGTGCCAAATTTCACGAAAAACGGTTCAGCAGTTTTTGCGTGAAGAAGTAACACAAGCACACAAACTTTTGCATTTGTAATATTAGTACAACGACAGCGAACTAACACATGGCTCTTCCGATGGTAAGATACAATCGTCGCCTATAGATAATACGGATGTTATTGGTACGGTCGATATTTTATGGATGTCTGGTTATTCTTTAAAAATGCGCGAGGTGGAGACTTAGGAGGAGAGAGTAGCAGGAGTATTCAAATCCTCTCAAGAATTTTAAAAGTTAATAAAAAAAAATCTGCCCTATTTTGTTTTACTATTTCTTAATTCTAAATTGAAAAAAGTGAGAAAATAATGTAGTGAAATTTTCTAGGATATTAACATTTGTTCTCTCTTGTTGGCTGGTTTTCGTCGTGTGTTGTGGTCTATCTATTGCTGTAGTGGCTGCGATAGCTTTCGGATATCACTACTCTATGGCTGAATACCTCAGTTTAAAAGGTAAGATTTTAATAGACATATAATTATTATAGCGTTTAGGTTAAGGTCTAGTTATATTCCACTAAACAGTTTGACTGTCTTAGTAAAGAAATAGCTGGCCAAACTATCAAATTTGTAAAAAAAAGTTAACTAAGATATATTAATTAGTTTAAATGAGATATATTAGTGTGAATATTAATAACTACACCTTATCTGTACGTGTGTGTGTGTGATTTTTTTGAGAACTGCAATCTGTATATGTACTGATCTATCAACTGGTTCCAAGATGACACCCCGCAATACTATTCGTGTATAGTAGTTCTGTTATATTATCACTTACGAAGACGCGCTAGCACACACACACATACTTGTCCATTCGCTTTTTTTGGTTTCAGCATGTATCAGGTCGCTCTAGGCGGTCGAAAACCCGCCTAACGCCGCTATTATTAATACTTCCAATTACCGTTTTTTATTTTAAGCTAGGTGTTTCAAGTTTGATGTACCTGTCTGTGTGTATCTACATGTGTGTCTGTCTATGGTATTTATGATACCAAAACGAAATCCGAATTGTTTCCGAAAAAATCCTAAAAGAATGGACCGTTTTCGTTGCAGACTTTTTCAGCTAACGTGATCGAGGTGGTTCTTGGCTACATTACGAAAAAAATAAGATTAGAAATTAATGATTATGCTAAACGCTTAATACCCAAACTACGTATTCCGTTATGCGATTTTTTATTACCATTACACGACGTATGTATCTTAAATCTTTATTAGAGCTATGATACGATTTGGTCACATTTATATTTTATAATGATTGCAAGACGCAATGTATTATTTTCATGCTCAAGTTTTATGATCTGTTTACTTTACATATTTATGTTATTTGTTTACAAATATTGTAGATTCTAATGTCATATGGCAACGAAAAGTCAGTGCAAAGAGAAGTGGTGCGGAAATAATTGATACTGCAGATGCGATGAGTGAGTAATATAGTTCAAAATTTAAAATAGTATGTACCTTGTATTATTAATAATATAAGGTAATGTTCACTGTTCAATTTATAAAAAAAAATGTTGATATCCACTACCTAATAGAAATATTTGAATAGATATTTACACCATACTCAGAAATGTAAATATTGGTGGTATTTCTGCTAAGCATTAACGAAACTTATTTTAGGTGTATTTTATGTGTTTCCATACATACATTATATACATACATATTCTTCCAATGAAATAAAAGCAAAAGAAATAAAATATCAGACTTAACAAATTAATTCGGACATAGCAAATTGTAGGTAATGTTTTTAATTAATGTTTTCCGAGTATTAGATTAAACAAATGTAAAAATGTCGAGTGGGTGCAAACTAATCTAATGGCATTAAGTGTGTTTTATCTCTTTCTATTATTTTTTATTGTTATTTTTAATTTTTTTTTATTGTTAGTTTAGTGAGAACGCTGCAGTATGACCACCAATTTACACTTAAATTCATTTACTTATTGGATGTAGAATCTAAATCTTTTCAATCCCAACCATTTGACCGTTGAATAAGTACCTAATGATATTTATGTAGAATAAAGCCGCAACTACACGACGAATCGTTCACATAATTTGTAAATTGATGATATAAATTGTGTTTAGAATAGAATAAAAAATGTTTTATTCACATTCATCTTACAGGAGGCACTTGTGACGAGTGTATATAATACTAAAAACTATCACCGGGCCGGAACGCGGCCTCACACTGACAAGATCCGGAAAGAAACTCACCGGTCTTGTCTTTCTTTTTTCATCTTCAAACATTTCATTAAAAACAAAAAATTTCATGCTCGCTACACATATGGCTATTTCTTTTCTTTCTTTCTTTAAGTTTTGGCCTTCACGTTAATATTTAGCCATTAGTCAAGTAGAAATTTGCATCAAATTTTATATCAATTTCAATTAATTTTAATTAGTCATCAGTCGTAAGTCGTCAATAAGTCATGTCAGGCTCTTGGGTAAAGCGGTGGCCTTTTAACACAAGTTCATGTAACGAGATTTGGCGGCAACGAGAAAATATACGATACGATAATTTCTTTATGATTATTTCATTTGTGCACTTTTACTGAACAAAATTGAACAAAATGCCCCCAAAATTAACTAATTTCACTCAATATTAACACGAAATTCAGTAATTATGAAAAAACTTCGACCATCTTTTCTCTCGATGGCGCCAAAACTCCCACAGACTATATGGCTATTTGTGTAGTTAATCGGTGTTTGATGTAACTGTCGAAATATTTGACATACAGGCAAATAGGCAAAACATCATTTCACTCAACGAGGCAAATACCAAATAACATTTATTGTAACAAAAAAAAGGTTTGCTGTCCCAACTTAAAAACTTTAATTTTTCCCTACTCTATTTAATTATTCTTTCAAATAAAGTTAGGTTGACTGGTAGTAGTGCCATAGAGCATTAAGTCTACCTTTGTACACTATAGTGCATGAATTTTAAATAAAATAAATACAAAACTACGTTTATGAAAAATGAACTTAACTCTTGCAGTTAGCGTTTGCTGTTTTCATTCATGTTATTATTATATGCTATACGTTATAAGAATATGTCCTATTTTATTATAGTCTATGGTTTGTTTTCTCCTTTGATGTACCTTGAAAAACCGAGAGATTTTCGGTAAGCCGTTGTTGTTATTTGCTGTATTTGCCAAATAACCAAATAGGACAATAATTATGGCAAATCCACACATGAAGGTTATTTGTCAAATACAACAAATACGCAAATATGCAAATACAAATAGCCACGTGTGGAACCAATGTCATGGTTTATTTTGATATATATGTCAGGCAAGGAATATAAATACTCTTTAAGATGTCAGACCTCTATCACGTTGTACCAAACTTATATGTCATAATTCTAAGCATGATAATTATACAGATAAAAGGCCATTAGAGTGGGAAGATCCTGATGTCCTGATACCTGAGAGACGAAATGAGTTCAATAATTATAAAGAGTGGCTCATAAATCCAAGTTACTCAACTAACACGGGGGTGAGTTTGTAGGTAGTGGTATTGTATTTAAAATTATCTTCACGCCCATATCCGCGAAGAGGTAGGCAGAGGTTACAACTAGGACACCCACGTCAAGCCGAAGACACGTAGTCCCACAATGTGATAGGTGGTAAGCCTATCGCCATCCGGGCACGTATGCAATCCCGAGCTACATTTTTTTTATTAGAAAATTAGAAAAATCACATTTTGTTGCCCGACTCGGGCATCGAACCCGAGACCTCGTGAAGTCAAGTTCAACACCTGGATCACTGTGGTATACAGAGGCTTGCATTGAAGTAAGACGATTTGAAAAAACAATAAAAAAATGTGGTTACTGTATACTTGATACAGAAAAGTTAATAGAAATGACATAAGATACGACCAGATCATTTTATGGCTAAATAAAGTTGTCAGCACTTTATTAAAATTTACTCCAGGTAATTACAACCTGGATGCCCATTTAAAAACACATTATTTTCGCTAATAAAGCCTTCTTAATTATAGCCAATACTAAGGAAATTGTTTTCAAACATTTTTATGAAGGAAGCAACGTTAATTACTTCGTTTTCGCAAACGGTTTTATGTTACGTTGAACACTATTATTTGGAGGACTGAAAGTAATTTTGCTCGCGCCCACAACTTGTGCTCAAAAAGTATTTTTTAACGAGGTCATTCATCACAGATGGACATATATATCGAAACGATTACTATATATAGGCTTAACTTTCGCCATGTTAATTATTCTTCATATATGAACACCAGTTTCGGAGACCTGAAATGAATCCGAATACAATCCGAGCGATTTGTTCTTAATAATGCATATGGGTGACAAAGTAGTGAACTGCCAGCTTTATGCAGATGATGTTAAACTTAAGAACTTTAGAATGTATTCATTTATTACACGTGTACAAGACAAAAACAATAGATTAGAAGCTCCGAACCCGAACATTAATTTTGGATTTTATTGTTATTATACGTATTTCGGAGAATTCCAAGTAAGACGTCTTTATATTTTACTAACTTACGGAGTCTCCTTTTTGAAATTCGAGTTATATACATAGTATAAATATGTATCATCCATACTTCGTAGGGGAATAACATTTTGTTCGACTTACAAAGTCTAAATATTTCGAGATACAACGTATTTAGAAGTTCAGTGAAAGGGAATAACAATTTTTTCGACTTACTGAGGTTTTCGACTTTGAGTTATAGAGATTCCACTGTATAATTCTATGCGTTTTTTTAGATGGAACTCGATAACTCGTATCAATCGAGACAAACCAAATGGATAACTGATGATAAAACTCCTGATCCTGATATTTTTCTTTCAAATTTGAACATGAGAAATTTCAAACCAAATGTCGAAGACAAGCCTACAAACATAAGAAAATTCAAACCTATTTCACAAGTAATTTCAGACAGTAAAATTCGAAAGTTGAATCCTATTAGCATTACTTTAAAGGGATATATGGAAAAAGACAAACCAGTTGCAACCAAAATGCTTTTAAAGGGCTACAAGGACGGTGACACGAGAGAAGAAGTGCCCGAACTCAAATATAGGTGGTACGAAAATAATAGGAAATTTGAACCAATAGGCGAAGTGATGATGGAAAATATACCTAAAGCGACAGAAGAATATGATTATGGCAATTACAAAATATATAATCCAGCGAATTATAAAATTGTCACTATGCAAAAAACGTCGATTTATCCAGAAAAAAGGTAAGGATATTCAAATAAGGTTTTGATTAATTTTTAGTCACCTAGACCTATTCTTACAAACTTTTATTTAACGGACAATGTAGTTAAGATATGCTTGCCCTATTGGAATTCAACAAATCAATTTTAAAGCAGCTATCATTAACTGATTGATATTATGGTTTTTCGCACGCTTAAGATTAATAACAATGTCATAATTTTAATGGAACTGATAATGGAGGAGAAACTAGAGAGGTGTTCATAGGAACTCCTAAAAATCTAAATTCCTGACGTTATCCTATCGTGTTTGGGCTTATTTGATACGTCTACGTTTTAATTTAAGTTCCCAAAACAGCCCAAAAAATAAAAGCTTGTCTCTAAATTATGCTTTATCAAAAAGGATTTTGTAAATATTTTAATGTACAGAGTTCACTCTCCTACAGTGGATATCTGTAAATGACTATAAGATAGTCATTAACTTGTTTGCTTTGTATCTGCCCATAGGTAAAAAAATATTAATGTTAAAATTAAACTTGGACTGTTACACTTAATGTATTTTAGTATCACAAAATTATCCCACCAATTATGATTTTACAATAGTATTCTTATTTGAACAATGAGAAATGAATTTTCACTAAGCGGCAAGACCGAAAAATACCTGTACAACAATTTATGAGACGAGAGAGCAAAAAAGTCGCTAGTCTTGTGGCTGGGTTTTTCTTCCTGTTGTGCAAGACTGCCAGCTACCATACTCTCTAGACAATATCATAGCACAGTCAATAAAGTGGCTGGAATGGGTAAGGCAGTGGATTTTAACGCGGGTATATTGCTGCAGCATTTTTAATATTTACTCACCGTTACAAGAAAGTTACTTTTGTAGACTTTACTTTTGAATCTCATTGTCACATGATTCGAAAGGTTATTTTTTTACTATGAAGTGACTAAGTAAAGTAAAAAACTTCTTTAATAAATAAAAATGCGGATGAAGCTCTTGGTAATACTTAGTTAGAGTAAAATATGATTTATAAAACATAATTCTCTTCCTAAAGATAAATATAATTATTTCATATGTGACCTGTGAACAAACAGATGGAAAAAATCAGCCAGGTGCGAGCCGAACTCGCCCATGAATAGTTCGTAGGAGCAATGAGCAATCATAATATATTATATTATTTTAGTTCTTTTCATACAAATTAACACTGTGCAAAATGCGCGAATTCATAAAATCAGTAACATGTGTAGGGTTACTCTCGAATGTCAATTTCATGCAAATTGAAAATTGGAATCGGATATGTCAGTTTAGGTATTCTGGAACACAACACTAGTGGATTATTAACGTTTACTTAATAATAAACAGAAAATTATTTAAAATGATTCGTTGATTTTTTATGGAACTAAATGTTAATAATTCGCCAGGATTGTGTTCAAGAGTACCTAAAATGACATATTCGATTCCAATTTCCAATATATCTTGAGTCGAGTTTCAAGAGTAACCCTTCTGGTCTTATTTTAAAAGGATAAAAAGGCTAATGCTGATCGTTTGTGCGATTCTAAACTACTCAACGCCATTTCACAGTGAGGTACAACTATTTTAAGTGTTGGTGTTATAGTACCTATTAAAAAAACTACTTACTAGATATCGTTCAAACCAATTTTCGTTGGAAGTTTGGTAATGTACATTATATATTTTAGAAGTTACAGGGGGCGGACATTCATTTTACCATTTTGGAAGCATCTGTCGTGCAAACTATTCAGTTTAGAAAAAATAATAATAGATTCCTCAATTTAATTTTCGAAGACCTATCCATAGATAGCCCACATTTATGGATTTGATTAAAAAAAATGAGTTATAGTTCTAAATATGAGGAAACCCTAAAACATATTGTTATTTTCTTTAAAAATCTTATTGCAGTTTACAGAATACATCTACTTACCAAGTCTTAACAGCATGGCTCTTATGGTTTTGGAAAAAAGTGGCTGTGACATACGGACGAACAAGCAGACAGACATGATCTAATAATCTACAAGGGTTCCGTTTTGAGCCTTTGGCTACGGAACCCCATTTTTTTAAATTATGTGATTTTTTAAATAACTAAATGAGTTACACATAGTAAGACAATTTTTTTTTCAGAAAACAAATGAAAATCGAAAGTTACGAACAAACCACAGAAGATGAAGAAGATGATCCATATAGACCAGTTTAAAAGTTTTTTATTTTTATTTTAAAGTATAATTTCACATTACACATAGTAATATATCCTATCAATCGTTTTTTATTTCTATATAACGGAAACATCATGGCAAAATAAAGTTGATTTTGATTTTTCAACTAGTCAATTTTAGACGTTCTTAGCTATTTCATCAAAAAAAAGTCTGAAACTATTTTCTATTTCCTGAAAAGCTGAATGAATGATTTTTGATGTTTAAAAGAATGAAATGGAGCGATATATGAATGAAACAAAAAGTAGTATGAGGGCCCGCTATACCAAAAACTTATCTCTGAATATATTACTGTTTTAGTCCCTATGGAGAAGTATCAAATTTAGATCTGATCACTTATGCAGGAATCTGTATTTTATCCATATAACATTCCTATCGCAATATCCCTTTTTACGTAACATCAGAATTAATATTTCGTTGCCAAAATGTGATTGTACTTTTTACTTTTATTTTTCGTTACATAAGTAATTAGTTAATGTTTGATGGCTTGGTTTTCAGTAACCTGAAAAGTTTTTGTGGTACCAGAGTGTGATATTTTTTTGTGAGATAGGTAGTCTAGGACTTTGGACAAACTAAGATATTTACATTTTTATTGGTGTGCAGGAACTTTTACCAAAGCCAAATTGTCAGTTTTTGGCATTGTCCATAGGGCGTAGGATAAGATAGCCAGTTGACTTGACTTGCACATTAGGGTGAACTCACTGGCCATATATTAAACAAATTTTGGAATTTTCCGAACTAACTAATATATTGTCGCCTCTATGGTCTAGCGGTCCAGGTTATGGACTTGACTGCATGAGGTCTCTAGTTTGATTCCCGGGTTGGCAACGAAAAGAAAATTTGGTTTTTCTAATTCTCTAATATTAAAAAAAATGTTGCTTGGGATTGGATATGTGCCCGATTACCATGCCACCTAACACAATGTGGGACTTAGTGTCTTCGGCTAGTTGTAGGTGTCCTGGTTTTTCCTTTGCCTACCTTGTCAGGGATATGGGCGTGAAGATATTTTTACTTTTTTTGACTAATATAATGTAATAAGTTAATAAATAAGGTCTTGAATGTTTACTCCCATGTTGTGTATTTTGTCTAGTTATTTCTATTTACCACTACTACGACAATCGGTAAGTATCAAGTCTTTATTAATTAAATTTATCTATTACTAGTTGTATTGTAGTACTAGTTATACATTATATGTATGTATAATCAGGAAAGTCGCCTGCTTCTTATTACATAAAAAAAGATAATTGTACTGTATGTATCTAATTTGTGCACATAAGAAGACTTTTTTCATTGGATTTGCAAAATAGGTCTAGCATCTCGGCTAAAGAATTGCGACACACCTATAACATCTATAGTGTTTATAGGTCACTGTTCTCTCTTAAGTTAAGGATAGCCGTGTGCCTATTGGCTGATATCTCTCATAAAAAACAATTACTTGTTTAAATTTAACAAATTTCTTCGGATTTGTTTTGCAACTAGTTTATAAAAGTGCGAAAACGAGAAAGAGCAGACGTGTGCCGCCATCCAACATGGCAGCATTAAAATAAACAAAGATCTTTATATGTTATCATGCGAGTATTGGCCGATGTGTATTTACGCAAATTGCAATAGTTAAATAAATTACAGACATTGATGTCGATATGAATATTCTCACTAACACATATTTTATACAATTTAGATAAGATGCGAGGCTTGCCATTTCACCTTAGATGCTCTTCTAGTTTCAAATGTTTTAGAGATCTCTTTATATTTTTTTATGATATTGGAAAACATGCAGTCAATTTTGAAATCATGCGTGAATTTCGTACTATATTCACGCAACCTAGAGACACCAAAGGTGGTAATGGTGTGTAGCCAACCTGAGGCCGGGATGCTAGGCCTCTAGCAAAAGTAAGTTTACCGGATACATTCTCCTCCAATCGGAACACGTCAACAACAAGCAAGAATAAAACAATAAAGTAAAACAATATCTTTAAATTGTAATGTGTCGGAAACATAAATATTGACATATATTTAACGTAGTAACCATTATACGAGTAGTACGCATGACCGGACAATGCAAACGAGGGACTGTTTACTCTAGAGGCATTCGATCAGTTTATACACTAATTGCTTTCTCTAAAATACACTGCATTCGTGTCCATATTTATTTTACTATTTATGATTGTGTGCGGCTTCCTCGAAAAGGGAGTCATTTTTTGTCCGGTTCATCTGTGTAAAATACACTGTCGCTCCTGCCTGGTATCAACAAGACCAGAACTATTTTACGGAGTTCAACTTTAATTTCAATCAATTGAACTAATTGAACGAAAAAAATCCAATTGGTTAAACTATCACTGCTGGTAGAGTGATGTACAACTTGCTCGGGTAGGGATCCACTGGCTTCCCCATTTCTGCCACCAATGATAGTGTCGTGTTTCGGGCGCAAGGTAGGGCAGTAGGTAGACTTACACAGCATAATATTCTGACCACAGGGTATTGGCATAGCTATAATATCTATGATGTCTCTAGGCCATCGTTATCTTTACTTTCAGGAGATCCATGTGATTGTTTGCTATTTATCAGAAAATAACTATTATTTATGACTTTGGTATGTGCGGTATTTTTGAAAATTTAACAAACATTATTTTTTCCTCGTGTTGGTTTGGACTCCTTAGCAGAATAGACCATAATATGTCTACCTGCCACGCAATCCGTTAAAGGCGAACATAAGCTTTTTGTCACTAACACCATGACTTCTGACTAGGTGGGAGAGTTTCACAGCGACACCCCCACATTGGTACCACCGCCTCATCTATTTCTGCCGCTATAGTATCAGCGCCTGGCATTGTCGTGTTTCGGTTCGGAGGGTAAGGTAGTCTGTAAACATACTTTTGCTGGAGGCTTAACATCCCGGCTTCAAGTTGGAAACGCACCATTACCACCTTTGTGGTCTCAAGACGGCGTGAATTTCTTAATATCAGGAAATCCGTTTCCTTGTTTGCCATCCAATTTCATAAAAAACCTTAAAATAAGGAATATTAAATTTTTACAGTATAAATGGAGAACTCTGCGTTGACTTTGAATTTGGTAGTAACGCATATTTCTTAACTTCATTTTGTGGTTAGTAATACTGGATGCCAGAACTTAGTGATGCCTGGACTGATAAGAACAACCTTACCTCTTCTTGTCATAGCGTTTGTCTTTATCATTTTACTGCTTAAAAAATACGCATACATACTACATACATTATAGGTGACACCTATTATAAAAAAGATCCAATACAATATATTTTGACATTCCCCTTGGTCATCGCGTCACGACTGAACAGTGAACTTATTTACAAATTTTGTTAGTTCTTTTATGTTTTGTTTTTTATTATCAGGATAAGGTTCTTATGCAGAGAAAAACTTGAAAAATTATAGGGAAAACAGAAAAACCATACTTTAATTCTTTCCGCACAAACTGTTAGTAGCTGTTAATGTCAAACCATACGATGTTTGCCGGGCCGGATAGTTTTAAGTAAAACTATTGTATTTGTCCTGGTGTTCTTTAATTGAAATTTTGTAAAATCCTATTCATTTTTAGTGTTGTTAAAAGTATGATTCTTTTTCTGTCGTGGTAAAGAAGTTTTTCCTTATATTTTCACATAAACTTCTTAATTCATCAATATCAGCTGGTGTCAGAGCTGTCTGTATCAGACAACGATTCAGAGTCATGTCTCTTATTTTTCTTCGCTAACATATTTGCAGCAGCTATTAACATCAATGC
>NJDC01000797.1:14681-56679 GCA_002245475.1 Calephelis virginiensis | reverse complement strand
AAAAAATTGAGGGAAATATGTATCCAAGTACTAATTTTAGTATTTATAATACGCTAAACTATTACTAACTAATTGATCTGTTGATTTACTAAAGCAATATGCCATTTAACTCCTTTTAGTTATTCACTATCTTTTCTATATTGGAATAGGCAATGTTCTGATTTAACTCCACAGTATTTGCTGATAAAATATAAACAGGCATCGACGGAAGCAGAGATCGTCTCATTTAAAATTGAACGCTGCTCACCTAATTTTCTGCCATTCATCATTTATGCACTAAGTAGTTAGAATCAATTCGGTCGTCCAAATAGTGATTTGAATAAACACGAACTTAGGTAATTAAATTATTTACACACTGCTCACGCATTCTGTGTATGTAAATGTAGGAGTATTTTCTTTTAAGATAGGTAGGTAGGTCAATACTCGCTAGCGTTTCCGTAAATTATTTCTCTACTCTACTGATAACTAGGACAACTAAATTTTCAGATCAAAAGCGCTATAAGTTTCAATACGTAAATCATCGAACATAATTTATAGCAACTCACAATAAAAGCTCAAGTAGTTTAAGGTTGCCAACTCAATAGCATTGCAACTGTTTGTAAGCGACAATAATCTTTCATTATCAGGTAAACCCTCGGACTAATAAAAAAATACTTGTGGCACTCGGAGACTGCCGTGGTAAAACTATTGCATAATGAGGCATGAGTCACCAGATTGCGGGGTGAAGAGACACAACCAATGCCACCTAGAGGCAAGTAGCTAAACTAAAGAGACAAGCGTGATCAAAAAGTCGTTAAAAGTTCTGCTATTCATCGATAGATGGCAAAACCAAACACCAGATTGCGGGGCGACAAGGTGGTTTACGCATGCGCAGTAACGCTGATATAACCAATGCCACCTAAAGGCGAGTTGCTGAACTAAAGAGACAAGTGTGATCAAAAAGTCATTAAAAGTTCTGCTATTCATCGACAGCTGGCAAAAATAAAAAATATCACCGCTGTGCCGGTCCGATTGGAGGGTGTTAGGTTATTTTCGTTACGGAATTTCTCGATTCCGTCTCCACCCTCGAGGCCCGCGATAGAAGCTACGTAATAGCTTAAAAGTTGAAGTAAATTGATTTCTTTTGCAAATTTAACCTCACACGTTGTCGTCATGATGCTATGTTCCTCCTAGAGGTTACACTCATTACAAAGGGTGAGGGTTACTCTTGAATCTCGATATCATGCGAATTAAAAATTAGAATCGTATATGTCATTTTAGGTACTTTTGAACACAATACTAGCAGATTATTAACATTTTGTTAGAAATAAAATAAACGAACCTGATAAAATAAGTTATTATTTACCATTACCAATGTTAATAATTCGCCAGTATAATGTTCAATAGTACCTAAAATGACATAGTCGATTTCAATTTCCAATATTGTATGAATCGAGCTCCAATAGTAATCCTACTGATGTCATTTCCAAATATTGTTGACTCTCTCTAATGTATCGGCCTCATTTTGATTTTGTTAATTGATATCAGAAGACTCTCTGAAAGAGAGGCCACTACGTTAGAAAGAGTCAGCAATATTTAAAAACGATATCAGTTCTTTGTTAGGAGTAGAACCTCCAGTAGTAATATAGCTTCATTTTTATCACCAACTGGCGATTGACTATTGAGCTGCCGCCTTCATTCATTCCTTTCCTCGTGTTGGTCCGGGCTCCATTGTAGAATAGACCATCTGCCTTCCTGCCAGGCAGCTCGTAAAAGTCGAGGATAGGCTTACCGTCACTAACACCGTGACATCCTACTAGGTGGTAGAGTTTCGCAAAGACTCGCCCGGATTGGTTCCACCGCCTCAAATACCTATTCCTGCCGCCATAAATCCAATGCTTTCCGTTGACGTGTTCCGGTTTGGAGGATAAGGTAGCTGGTAAAATTACTTGTGCTCGAAGCCTAACATCCCGGCCTCAGGTTGGCAACGCACCATTACTACCTTTGTTGTCTCTAGGCGGCGTAAATTTCATATCATCTGGAAATCCGTCAGCTTGTTTGCATCATCATAAAAAAATATACATATATCTTCTCCACATTATTTGCTTCCCTTTTTCGAGTGCATTGCCCTGTCTATACTTTTTTATTAGTCTGAGGGTGTCCCGCTATCTGCTTTCACTTTCATGAAAAAATTACAAGATTTTTACTTAGATATTACCTTAAACTGACGACATCTAAAGTAGCTCGACCCTTCCTAGGGACTTCCAAATTGATTTGGACATCTCTTATCTCTGCTACGAAAGCATGGTCAGCTTTGACAGTGTGATTCTCGTAGAACAAATTGCCTCGGACCTGGATATTGGATTTATTAATATTAGTATGTAAGTTTTTGTTGTTTTTTTACTCTTTTTATTTTATAGCTATATTTTAAATAATAATGCATACATATTTTTTGTTAGAAAATTGAAATTTTATTATGCCTCTGTGTTCTAGGGGTCCAGGTGTTGCACTTGACTGCATGAGGTCCCAGTTTCAATTCCCAGGTCGGGCAACAAAAAGAAAATTTTGTTTTTCCAATTTTCTAATAAAAAAAATGTTGCTGGGGACTGGATACGTGCCCGGTTGGCGATAGGCTTGCCACCTATCACATTGTGGGACTTAGTGCCTTCGGTTAGTCAATGGTGCCTGGTTGTGCCTCTGCCTACTTCTTCGAGGATATGGGCGTAAAGATACTTTTTTTTAAATTGGAAAACCCGCATTTTTGTTTTTGTTGCCTGTCATGACTTCATGGCTCATGAAGCCAAGTCCAACACCTGGACCGCTATACCACAGATAGATATTGTAGGTGCGTCGCTATCCTATGACCACAGTGTAGGGCCTCCGGTTCTATAGGCTACTAAAATAGTAGGTACTCTACCATCTTACTACACTGAAATCATTCATTAATCACTTCCAGGCAATTGGGTCGTCGCTTTCCAAACTTAGCGAATAAGACATGTCCCTTGGAACCCTCTTACATTTTTAGCAAATTGTTTTATACAATCGTGTAACCATAACGCCAGTGCTCGCAACAGTCGTGTTCTGGGAGGATCTTGACGACAGGTTTATCAAATGTCCCCATTATCGTCTTAGTTATCTATGAGTGACATTTATTTTTTACCATTAAGAATTCTGCCTTCTTATCTTACTTATATTTTAATTAATCCTGGATAAATCACTCAAATTGATGTAATCTCAAGTAAGAGAATTTTATACTTTTATGTTATGGGTGGTCAAGTCAAAGAAATACACATTTAAATAGAGTAATAAATGTAATAAACACCCAGAACTGAAAATACGGACATGTTGATCACACAAGTATATGTCCCTGTCGGGGATCGAACCCGATTCCGCAGTTTATCGATAGCGTTAGAGCTCATTCACACGAGTTTCTTGTTTTACTAGGAAAAAAAATTGAAGGCGGCACAGCTTTTTGACGAATCGTCTTGTAAACTCGCCTTTTTAAAATATCATAATTATTACAGAGGATTCGTCAAAAAACACGAAACTCGTGTAAATGAACCCTTTAGACGTGTACGCTAACTCCTGACCAACGAGGTCGCTTAACGAGGTGAAAGATGCCATACAACCATACATACAACTTAGACGCAGCAAAACTGCGAAAACTATTTTTATGTTTTTTTTATGATATTGGAAGGCAAACAAGTAGGCGGATTTCCTGATGGTAAGAAATTCACGCCGCCTAGAGACACCAAAGGTGGTAATGGTACGTTGTCGACCTGAGGCCGGTATGTAAGGTCTCAAGCAATAGTAAATGTACCAGCTACCTTATTTTCTGTACCGGAACACGTCAACGGCAAGTGCTAACGTTTTGGCGGCAGGAATCAATTATTTCATTACCATCTCGCGATTTCAAAATGGTCCTGCATAAATTTTATAAACATTCCACTATTCATTCTTAACAATTGAGTATAGCTCAAAAACCGCTAGTCAAATCATGATAAAGTTATAAGGAACCTGAGAATCATGGCTTGTCTTTTCTTTTAAGAACCATCGAAATCTGTTAGTTATTGGTCGAGTAATCGCATGAAAAGGATACAAATAAAATGAAATGAAAACATACTACCGAATTGATTACATCTCTCTTTTTGAAGTCGATTGAAATCTATAATATGAAAATGAATTGCTAAATTTTTTGGTAAGCGCAAACCTTCCGAGCGACTAAACCGATTTGGATAATTCTCTTTTTGTTGTGTTAGTTATTGTCAGAAAAAGGTTCTTATGAAGACAAAATCCAGAAAAATTGCATGGAAAATGGGAAAAACAATACTTTGTTTATATGGGAAATACAATACTTTGTTTCTACCATATAAACTAAACGGGTGGACAACGTCGGGACAGCTAGTAATTAATAATTATTAACTTACCATCAATGAGTTAAATCTTAAAGTTTCGGCCATCTTAATTCCTTGTAACTTGTATGGACCGCCATCATGAGCCGAATACAACGTATCCAGCCCATAAAGCGTAACATTTTCTATTGAAGCGTAACTCCAAGTTTTTTCTGGACTCAACTGTAATCATTTAGTTATCAAAATGTATCTTCACGGCCCGATTTTCAAAGAAATAGGCAGAGATACAATCAGACCGCACAAAATGTCGATGGTAATTATTAGCCCCACTATGTGATAGGTGGCAAACACATCTTCAATCGTACATATCCATGAGATCAGCGAGGTGATTTTCTTGTGATGGTTAATGGTCCATTTTTTACACATACATTTTTTTGGAATAAAAACTATCCTATGTGTTGATCCTAGTTACCCTCTATAGGATAGCGCCCAGTTGGACGGGCCGGGACGGGGCGCATCGTAGCGCAATAATCCGCCTAGATCGCTTGCATACATTTTGTATGGAGCAACGCCTACTGGGCCGGGGCGCATCGGGGCGGTTTATTGCGCGGCGGATTTCCACGAGGCACCCCGCGCGCATACCCCGATCCGGCCCACAGTGGAAAAAGATCCTGATATTACTGTTAACAAAAGAGCACTATGGTATTTTAACGCTAAAGTTTCGTACGACAACTACTAGAGGCGCCCGACACGCTCCGCCCCGTCAACGGTGGGCGCTATCCATGTATGTGTGCCAATATTTTCATAAAAATCGATTAAGTAGTTTTTTACGTGAAGAAGTAATAAACAAACGTATAAACTTTCGCATTTAAAATATTAGTAGGATACGGCGCAGTAAAACTGCAACAACCGGCTTACCATAAATATGGTAGATTTCATAATTATTTTTCGAAAGGATTGCCCCAGCCCCATATACCTACGAGTATTATCAACATCTTTTCGTCTATCTTAACATCATTTGTAATAAAAAACAAAAACGTATGCATTATTAAGTGTAACTCAAAACCACTAGTCGGATCATGATGAATTGAATATGGGACCACCTCGAAATTATTACCAATCTTTTTAAAAAATAACCATCAAACTTTTATATTTTCTAATAAAAATAATGTTGGCCGGGATTATTGTGCCCTCTAGTTTATTTGAGCCGGGATTAGTTCGCCACCTTTCACACGGAACTAAAAATTACTTTCAGCTAGTTGTAGGTGGATACAACCAGGTTGTATTCTGCCTGCGTCTTCGTGGACACTGGCGTGAGGACACTTTTTAACAGATAACAAATTGGAGATCAAACGATAAACATTCCTAATAACAATTCACTGTTATGAGTTTTTCATTCAAACAAGATTGTGAAATTACGAGGCCGGTTTTGTAAGTCTGCTCAGGATATCTTTCAAGTTTGACAAAACTTATTAAGAAAACTATAACACACATTATCTATGATGTATGATCTATGATATATCTATCAGATTTACATGAAGTAGGTAGTAATTTTGTTCTGCACTCACTTAATTTTAAGTTATCGCTGCCTTCTTTCAACGACAGCACTAGAAAGAGACAAAACACATTTAGTTCTGTCAGATTAGTTTGTACATTATAGTTTTGCAGACTTTTAACCTACTCCTCGGAAAACGTTGATTAAAAATGTCCAGATTAATCTGACATGTCTTAAATGTTCCATCTCTTTTCTTTTAGTTTCATTGGAAAAAGATAGCATACATTTAAAATAAGCTTAATTGGACGTAGTTAAGCAGAAAGGACCCAACCCGCTTAAACACCATAATTGAGTGAAACATACTAAAGAGGTTGTAGAGCTTATAATACTTTCGTTCAGTAAAAGATCCTACAGATAAACAAAGTTATGACATTTGTATAATAATTAGATACCAACCCACATGTATGGCCAGTACATATTATTGTAAATATATAAACTTCAAAGTGAATTATCTCAAAACTACTTAGATGTGGATTGGATCCTTTCTGCTTAACTACGTCCAATTGGTGGTCAGTAGGACTACCACTGTCAACGATCGCGATTGCACATTCAAGATAGGTTATCAGAAGACAGAAATAGCGCAAAATTCAACACATCATCAGTGTATTAAAATAATTAATTTTGCTAAAACTGATATGTCGGAAAACTAGCGATATCGCCGATCTATCGGTATCAGGTGATTCTCTAATTATTCTGCATGTTTGTGTGTGTTTAAATACACCTATTTTTATCGACAAAAACACCCATATGTCGAGGTCTACTTTTGCAAGGGTCGTGAATGTAGAGCCTCATATCAAGCGATATTCAATTTCGAAATGAAAATACAAGAATAACTTTTTAAAGTTATCACCAACAAGGTGAAAGAGTGCTCTGCACTAACTTGCTCGGGTAGGAATCCACCGCCTTATATAATTATAAAAAAAGTATCTTAACGCCCCTATCCCCGAAGAGGTAGGCAGAGGCACAACCAGGGCACCTACGACCTGAGCAACATTTTTTTTATTAGAAAATTGGAAAAATCAAATTTTCTTTTTGTTGCCCGACCCGGGATTCGAACCCGGGACCTCATGCAATCAAGTCCAACACCTGAACCGCTAGACCACAGAGGCGATTAATATATATTTATGCCGCCAAAATGACTATCATGTTCTGGTCTGAAGGGTAGGGTTACCGATATTAGACAAAACACCCGGACATAGGACAACGACGTGCGTACAACATGTATTGTATCTAGATACACTCCATGGTGTATCTTACCATCAGCAGACACACTTGCTTGTTCGCTGATCTCTCACATAAAATAAAAACAAGTTGCACTCCGGGAGTGCCGGCAGAAGTGAATATTAACGTTGTGCATTTTTGATATTTTGGAAAAGTTAGGGAATAATTTTGCTTGAATTGCTTTAATTATCAGTATGAAAGTACTATAATTTATGTGTTAGAATACAATATTAATTTATTGCGCTATCGTACACAAACATGACAACACGAACATTCACGCAAGCGCCCTGCGCCGTTTTATTCGCGCAAGCGCCGTCTTACGAATTTTCGTCTTACGAATTAGGTCACGTGTCGTGACGCGAGTTTAGAAGTTTTTACGCATCCAAAAAAAGTACGCAACACTTCAAAAACTTGGCCGTACTTAGCACCATAATATTACCGTAAGGTTCCATGACACTGCGAACGACGGCAATGGTACTGCTACCAGGTTTCTTCTAGCTGTTTCTTTATTTGCCCTTCGAACTATACCATGGAGATGTTTCGTTGCCGCTTTAAATATTTCGTTCTGTTTCTCACTATAAAAATACATATTATTTTATTATGCTCCAAATATATATAAAAATTAGAGATGTACCTATTCAAATTTTATTCGTATTTCTTTTCTGTACAAGTGATTATTGAATTTACTTCCTAAAGTTCGTTTCTATTTTTGACCCCGAAAAAGAGGGGTGTTATAAGTTTGTCGTACCTGTTTTTATGGCATCATTGTTTTTAACGGATGAGCCAATGTACTTTTTTGTTAGAAAACTGACGTTATTAAAATGGGTCTTAGCTACTTTATTTATGTGATTTATGTGTGTTACAGTGTTCCTTATTATATGTAGTTTGTCGGGAGATAATCCATATCTAATAAAATAAAAAATGTTTTAGTGCTATATGTATAAGAGCTTAATTTTTCTATTCTAATGCGTATTTTTTCTTTGTTATGATTTTTAGTTTTTTATTAAAAGCCGCCAGTAATTAATAATTGATGTTATTTTATAAACCGTTAGATGTGTTTTTGTTTTTTAATTTATATTTTTATATGATATTGGAAGGAAACAAGCAGAAGGATTTCCTGATAGTAAGAAATTCACGCCGCCTAAAGACACCAAAGGTGGTAATGGTGCGTTGCCAACCTGAGGCCGAAATGTTAGGCCTCCATTAAAAGTAAGTTTACCGGCTACTTTACCCTCCAAACCGGAACACGTCTTGACGTTAAGGCGGCAGGGATAGGTAAGGCGGTGGTGCCAAATAGTTTTGTAAATTTTGACCATTCATCATTTATTTATACACATTTTGTATTTCTTAGACTGACTGATTTTAGGTTTCCATTTTATTGATTTATTGAATCCTATATCTGGGTTAGATGTAACAAATCCCATTACGGGATAATCTCGCTTTTGTTAGTTTATCAATATTTTGATTTCCTTGTAATATTTTATGTACCAATACAATAAATAATTCCATTAAGTTTCAAACGGTCAACCATAAATTAATGACACTGCATACGTTACTAAAAAAGATGTGAAGACTGCACCACTCGCTAGCGGTTTATTCTAGTTTTTGAAATTGTAAAATAAAATGAATTACAAGTTAATATCCCTTTTCCTACCACCATGATGCTAGTACTCGCTTCGATGTTAGAGTAGCGTTAATACTCACATACGAATGCTGAATACAGTTTCCACTTTCACCTTAATTCGTACATGAATTGTAACAAACGCTCATATTTGCTGATGGAAAAATTATAATACGCTCATAGACAACAAACAACATTTTTCCCGTGTTGGTCCGGGCTTCCTGTCAGGCAGCTCGTAAAAGGCGAACATAAGCTTACCGTCACTAACACCGTGACATCCTACTAGGTGGTAGAGTTTCGCAGTGACTTGCCCGGATTAGTACCACCGCCTTACCTATTCCTGCCGCCATAACGTCCAATGCTTGCCGTTGACGTGTTCCGGTTCGATGAGTAAGGTAGCCGGTTAACTTATTTTTGCTTGGGCCTAACATCCCAGCCACAGGTTGGCAACGCACCATTATCACCTTTGGTGTCTCTAGGCGGCGTGAATTTCTTACCCTCAGGAAAACAGTCTACTTGTTTGCCTTGCAATATCATAAAAAAAACAATTAAAACAATTAATGGTGCTATGCAAAAAATCAACACGTGTGTTTATAATACAGCTTATCCATAACATATTATATTCTATGTTATCTGCATTGTAAAACTCCGCTTTACCCCATAAAAATATATTGTTCGAGCATACTTAAAACCAATATCCCAAAAAACGTCGGCACGCATAAATCTGAATTAATTCAAAGCCTCTATCAATATAAACACAATGTGTTGCAAAATCTAATAAAGTGTCACGTCCCTGGGATAAAATTGGATGAAAGTGGTTTTGGGTAATGTTTTATCTCCAATAAGTATGTGTAAGGTTAGCAGTTTACAGCGTATTTTCCCAAATTATTCAAGAAATACAAATATTAACGCGACCCTTGCAAAAAATTTTCAACAGATTTTCAAAAAGACTAGGTTCTTAATTCAGCTCTGTGTTATGTTTTGTTTATTTGCGATAGCTCCTTTTTAAATTTGATAAGGGTATAACAGGTGGTTTAACAACTTAATATCGAAATTCAACTCGGTATTTTCTAATGATTGAAATTTTTTCAAGTTTTTTTCAGAAGGCGGCAAATTTTTGACTGGCGGTAGAGTGCTTTGCGGTTATTTGACCGAGTAATAAGGGATCTATCGCCTTACCTATTCCTGCCGTCATAATTACTCTCCCATGTTCCGCTCCGGAGGGTAAAGTAGCCGGTAGACATGCACCATTAGCCTCACAACCCGACGACAGGACAGTGACGCACCTACAATATGTATAGTGTATGAGAGCAGTGTGATTGTTTGCTATCTTATCATATAAAAAAAGAATTTTGTGTACTTTGATGTACTTTTTGTAGTCTTATATAAATGACCTATAAACACCATAGATGTTACAGGTGAGTCGCTATCCTGACGGAAGGTCGTATAACTAAGTTGTAATAATGCAAGACTGCGCTCGCAAAACAAGTATATAAAAAAAAATTATGCGCTTCATCTGTATTTGTCAAGCTTCGGAAATCGTAATGTATTTTAAAAATATCTGTATAGAGTTGTTATTACATAATAAATCATTACTCTTAAATTTAGATCAGGTCAGCCAATTTAAAAATAAAAGTATAAAGTGTAAAAAGTGTAAAGCCGAAGCGCATAACTTAAATAGTAGTACTATATTATCATTATATTAAGTATTATATTTAAAGTATCTTCACGCCCATATCCCTGAAGAAATAGGCAGAGGCACAACCAGGGCACCCACGACTAACCGAAGACACTAAGTCCCACAATGCGATAGGTGGCTAGCCTATCGCCAACCGGGCACATATCCAACCCCGAGCAACGTTTTTTTAGAAAGTTGGAAAAACCCAATATTCTTTTTGTTGCCCGGCCCGGGTTTCGAACCCTGGACATCAGGCAGTCAAGTCCAACAACTGAACCGCTAGACCACAGAGGCGATTGCTATTTACTTTTCTAATTCAAAATATTTTTTATACTTACTAAATCGAATCCAGCTCGTTTCTAAAAATGATTGAGGTATTGACGTAGCTGAACATACACGCTTGCAAAATAGATTTTATTTCTTGCGATACTGGCCTTGTTAATAACTTTTCCAAAATCAAAGCTACGACAAAAATAAGGTATTAAAAGAAGTGCCCAAAGTTTTTGGGTTTTTATTGTTAACCAACTTTGAAAAAAGGAAGAGATTACACAATATATGTTTGACTCCTATATTTTTATGTATGTTAACTGATTTCTCTGATGTTCTAAACCAGAGGTTCCCAAACTTATTTCATGTAACGCCCACTTTGAAAATCAGTTGTTTTGTAGCGCCCCCCCCCCTCGTTTTTTTCTTGTCAATAACCTCAATAACATATTTGTTACGCCTAGTTTAAAAAAAAACATTTTTTTTCAAGATTTATACCGCCCCCCTCTAGGCTTCCAGCGCCCACAAGGGGGCGTTATCGCCCAATTTGGGAAAGGCTGTTCTAAACCGATTTTTAAAAAATCACTATTTATTTCATAGAGCGTACTTCGGAGATGGTCCATCAGATTTCACTAAGTCTGGATCTGGTTAAGGAATACCAGCGAAATCGAGGAAAATATCTAATTTATTGTACGTAGATGATTTACTTATTGAAATTGAAGCCGGTTTTTTAAATTTTACTGCGAGTAAATTATATCAGTTATATAATTTTCAAATTAACTTTAACTTTTAATTTTTTGACCGCCTCGTTGGTCGAGTGGTTAGCGTACACGTCTAACTTCACCGATCGACCCCGAGGCACCGGTTCGATTCCCGACGGAGGCAGACATTTGTGTCATTTAGATGTCTGCATTTCCGGGTCTCGGTGTTTATTAAATTTATTCTGGTATCTATCTAAGTATTTATATGTATTAGTATCGTTGACTAACACCTATAACAGAAACATATAATTTGCTTACTTTGGGGTTAGATTCAATTCGTGTAAAATAGTTATTCAAGGGTATTTATTCATTTATTTAAATTAAAAAATAATAATAACGTACATAATATATTATATTTTCAAATTAAATTAACTCGTGGCTCTGTGGCACAAAATCTGATTTTTTGTTAAAAAAAAATCGTGTAACAAAACTAGAGCGTGTTGGCTATGAAAAAAACATTAAATGTTTAAAAACTTAAAATATTTTTTAAAAGTGATTAATGGAACAATTAACATAAATTCTGAGAGCAGGTAGCTAAGAGTAAGTAGTTGTAAAATTGAAGTACTATTAATATCTATAAATAAATTAATATTTTCCATCGTCGGCGCTTCATAAAACTTCCAAATATTCATGTTTTTAAATGAAGAAACACTTATACTGTTGCTATAAAAGTGATATATAAAACAGTACAAGTGTTTCTTCCTTTAAAAATATGAATTTATAAATTACTTAAACGATATGATGGAACTTGCACATTCAAAATGAATACAATTAAAATAAATTAAAAACACTTATACTGTATAACGAATAATCAGGCAGCTTTTCTGATTGCAACTGACAACAGTCGCGTATGGAGACTATGAACATGATAAGGACTTACTTTGCGTCTTTCCAAAATATGGAGCAATCACAGGTGGAGATTTTCCATCTAGTGTGGAAATCTAAAAGAAATACTTCGTTAAAATAATTTAAACAATCAAAACTAAAAAAAAACATTTCAATTACAATATTATTTCATGTAAGTATTAAACATGAAATTAAAACAACCAAAACCCTGACAAAACCTATCTGTAATGTAGTTATGAGCCATATCGATTACGTAGGCTTTCAACAAAAATCCACATCGAAATCGGTTCATTCGTTAAGGAGGATGCCATAGACAGACACACACTCACATAGATACGTCAAATTTATAATGTACCTCTTGTTCCGTCGGAGATTAAAAAGGAATATGCAATATTAACATCCTCTTTGGTTTAGCAGTCCGGCGTCGAACTTGACTTCTCGAGGTCTTGGGTTCGATCCCTGGGTCGGGCAACAAAAAAAGGAAATGTATAATTTTTAATAAAAGTAAAGTTGCCCGGAAATGGATATATGCCCGGTTGACAATAGGCTTGCCAACTATTACATTATGGGACTAAGTGTCTTCTGTTAGTCGTGGGTGCCCTGGTTGCGCCTCTGTCTAGCCCTTCATTTATTCCTTGTCTAGCCTTTTATTTAGTCACTCTCGCTTAATTTATATTTGTTATTTTTTAATTATGAGGCGAACTTTGTTTTATCATCGTTATGTCTGGTACCCGTCTTTCATAAAAATATACCTGAGTTAGAGGTAACCAGCGCCCTGTCGTGGGTTTTTTTTTCCAAAAACAGCGTAAAAGTTTTACAAAAACATCCACAAATTAAATATTGTGTGTATATTCAAATCAAACGACATTTAATCGTGTTGTGTTCGCTGACCTATCATATAAAAAAATAGTATATGTAAGAAACATTTAGGTGTTTTAGTGAGTGAGTTTAAATGTATAAATGTTTTAGTGAGAGTGAGTTAGGCAGAGGCACAACCAAGGCACCCACGACCAGCCGAAGATAATAAGTACCTCAATGTGATAAGTGGCAAGCCTATCGCCAGCCGTGCAAATATCCAATCCAGGGTAACGTTATCTTTATTAAAAAAATGACAATACGCAATTTTCTAATTGTCTTGCCCGATCCGGGGATTGAACCCGGGACCTCAAGAAGTCAAGTCCGACGCCAGACCGCTAAACCACAGAGGCGATTGTACAAAAAGGAACGAAAATAAAAAGATAATATTAGCCGGATATTTCAAGGCGTCCTCGAGTTTTACCCTCAGCAACATATTTGGCTATTCATCTAGATATATAGACACTTTACCTCGACACTGAACTGGCAATTGGTCACGCGAAATGTATCAAAGCCAAGGTCCACGGAGTAAGCGCTTAATTTTGTTACTGTATAGCCGACCAAAACACACCTTTCTGCAACAATCCTGGAAGTAAAATCATTATGTTATTAAAAAAAGTAAAAAGTATCTTCACGCCCATATCCCCGAAGAGGCAGGCAGAGGTAAAACCAAGGCACCCACGACTAGCCGAAGACACTAAGTCCCACAATGTGATAGGTGGCAAGCCTATCGCCAACCGGGCACATTTCCAATCCCGACCAACATTTTTTTTTTATTAGAAAATTGGAAAAATCCAATTTTCTTTTTGTTGGCCAACCCGGGATTCGAACCCGGGTCCTCATGCAGTCAAGTCCAACACCCGGACCGCTAGACCACAGAGGCGATTATGTTATAAGTCTTTAAATACAATAATTAAGGGCAGTAAACCTGCAAAAATTGACTCTAACTATTTCAATGGGTATAACGTCGCGATTTAATGTTTTTTTCCATTTACAGCAAATGGTTCTTATCGTTGGCACTTGGTGTAGTTCCGTAGAAACAATTTATAAAGCCTGTCTTTTTTTAAACGAGGTCAACGAGGTAAAGAGGTCAACGATCAAGCACACGGGTCTCCTGATGATAAGAGATAACCATGGCCTATTGACGCTATAGATGTTCAAGGATCGTCGCTGTCCTGTGTCCGGGATATTAGGACTATTGAGTAAGTCTACCGGCTACCCTACCCTCCGGACCGGAATATGACAGAGTCGTAATGGCGACAGGAACCGGGAAGACGGTGGATCCTTACCCGGGCAAGTTGCTGAGCGGCTCTTTACTTCCAACAGTGTGAATATTTCTTTAAAGATATAGTAAAAGCCCTAAAGCAGATTAATTTTGTATGTCCATATCATTTTGTAAAAGGTGTATACCTACTATATATAATATATATAATATAATATACTAAAAAAATTAATAGTGCCAGTAAATGGTAGCATTTATTTACAAATATGCTTATGGCGTATTCTATAACTAGCTGATGCCTGCGAACTCACTTGCATATCTTAATATATATAATTCTTGTGTTTATGTGTTTGTCACTGAACTCCTTCTAGACGACTGGACCGATTTTAATGAAATTTTTGGTGTGTTCAAGGGAATTCGAGAATGGTTTAGATTCACAATTTGGTCTGCTGGAAAATGTTTTTTTAATTAATTTTAAAATAATAAGTAGTTGTTGATTTTGGAATGTTTTACAGTGGGTCCGGCTGACTGCGCTATTATCGAAGCATTAATGTCAAGCGATACGAAGTTTGCTGGGTCAGCTAATTATATATATTTCTATACTTAAATTTATTCATTAAATTTGTTGTTATAAAACATGCATACAAACATTTTATATATAATATTAGTAAGTACGTAAACTTGCTAACTTTAACTCTAAATAAAAAAACTTACGTTAATTTCCCTTTATACTGGACTTGCTGAGAGCTGAACGGTGAAGATTTGTACATGTCCTGTTCCCTAGACTGAAACAAGTTGGAGGAGTTTCTTATCACAACGTAATCGGTATCGATGATCATCTTCCGTAGATCTAGTTCCAGTTGTAACGCATTGGAAGCCAGTGTGAAAACCACCTCAGCATTCAACAAATTCGGTATATGTTTCAAGTGGAGATCGAATAGCAATCTAAAATAAAATAAAAACTCGAATAAACCAATGTTTTAATAACAACTTAATTTCTATACTTAAACACCCAGTCAAAGAAATACACTCGATGTCTATTTTCATGACACAGGTGCCTTTTCGGAAATCGAAACCAAGACTCGCGGTTGATCAGTGGAGTTTGGTATGTACGCTAACTTCTCAGCAAACGAAGCGGTCAAAAAAGTTAAAAATTTTACTTCAGAATTCATTGATTAAAACACAACAATCAACGATGACATCCCATTTATAAAAACACGACAATTAACCATCAATATTGCTGGATTACCCAATAGGCCAGACCAGGCCATAGCCTGGAGCCTCCGACGATCAGGGGCCAAGAGACATGAATTTTTTTTTAAATAAAATTTGATACTGATAGTAGAACCTTATTTTACGTTTTTGTAAATGATCGATCTCAAGATATTTGATTTGTTTGACTTTAAGACTGTTAAACTACTGAGTTATTAAGATAAGATACTGTTGATTATTTGTAGAATCCAAAAATATATAATGTTTCTTTTGTTTTACTGTGTTTAAAACCTTGATATGATACACGAGGTGTTTTTAATTATGAAATTGCGAAAATTTCCGTCAATTTCATAATATTTTTGAAAAAGGGAGGGCCCCAAAATCAAAATGGCCTATGTGCTTAATCCGGCACTGACCATCAAGTTTACAAAATATTGTGTTAAATAACGTCGAATAATGAAATTCATCGTGTGTTTTGGCTTGTACACGTACATTATCACCTTCATCATTCTAGTTTTCCCTGTTATTTTTGACATTTAAACCTCGGGGCCTACTCCTACTTTTTCATATATCTTGGTCTTCCACATCCATCCATCACGTCAATCGACACACATTTTTTTATGTTATTGGAAGGCAAACCTGAAGATAAGAAATTCACGCCGCCTAGAGACAATAAAGGTGGTAATGGTGCGTTGTCAACCTGAGGACGAAATGTAAGGCCTCTACAAGAAGTATGTTTACCGGCTTACTTACCCTCTGAACCGGAACACCTCAATGGCAAACACTGATGTTATTACTGCAGAAACTCTACCACCTAGTAAGATGTCACGCTGTTAGTGATGTAAGCCTCTGCTCGTCTTTACAACTTGCCTAACAGGAAGGCAGATGGTCTACTCTGCAATGGAGCCTGGACCAACACGAGGCCCTTTTATTCCACATCCATCAGCACACATATCTCGTTCCGCGACATCAAGCCAGCGTTTTTGGGTTGACACATCCGTCACAGCATTTATATCTCCATAGCGTCGCATGAGTTAAAGAAAACGAACAGGATAGCGTGTGGCAAAAACCACTAGTTATGGCCATCCTTAATTACCATATAAACAGCCATACCTTAAAAACATGAATAAAATTTTGTTGTTTCTTCACGCGAAGAGGTGGAGGGAGGTACAAAGCACCCACTATATGCCGAAGTTACTTAGCTCCCACTATGTGATAGGTGGCAAGCCAATCGTCAACCTGACACTTATCCGATCCCGGTTTATAGTAGAAAATTAATTTCCTATATTCAACAGCCCGGTTCCTATATTCAAGAAACGAATCGTTTTGTATACGAATGCAGAAATGTTGCTTTTTATACGAAATGTTGCTTTTGCAGAATGCAGAAATGTTGCTTTTTATACGAATAGTACAAAGTCTAACTACAGTTGTTCGTTCTTAATTGTTAACTTTAATCATTTTGTGTAACTATGAGAAAAGCTTTGTTACTTTTAGGCAAGTAACCGATGGTTATAGTGACGGTAGACGATTCGTTAATTACAGTTACCAGCCTTAAGTCTAAATCTATATCCATGTAGTAAACACGTTTATACAGATTTACCATGATTTACATAATTCAATAACATTTTGACGTTGTCATAAAACGTCTGAGTATAATTATTAAAAGTTCTTACTGAGCGTATAATTGTCATTTCTCGATCTCAGCTAGAGTTTTAATTAAACCAGCAATAAAAGTGCAAATTAAAACTTATTGCCTTTTCTAAACCTCCTTGAATATTTTTATACTTGATAGTATTTTTACACTGACCAGCCACTATTTAGGTAGCAAACATTGCAATCTTTATGTTCACAAGATAAATTAATTTCTTGTATCTTCACGCCTATATTCGGGGAATACGTAGGCTGAGGCACAACCAGGGCACCCACGACTAGCCAAAGACACTAAGTCCCACAACGTGACAGCGCCGGGCACATATCTGATCCCGAGCAACTTTTTTTATTAGAAAATTGGAAAAGCCAAATTTTCTTTTTGTTGCCCGACCCTGGTATCGAACCTGGGACCTCATAACGTCAAGTGCAACACCTGGACCGCTAGACCATACACATCGACAACCTGTCTGTTTTTTTGTTTGACTGTTTTTTTACGTTTTCAATACTATCCTACTAATATCATAATTTCGAAAGTTTGTGAGAGTGGATGGATGTTTGTTACTCTTTACTACTGACTTGATTTTGGGGAAATCTTACAGTTAAATATTTTACACTGCGGTTATATAACTTTTACATCAAAATGTTACACAGATTAGATTTTTTATGATCTTATACTATTTGTCATGCGGGCAAACAGCGAAGGGAAGATAGTTATAAATACAGTAAAACCTATTTAGTTGGGACCTAGAGTATTGAGAAACCTTTATTATTGAGAACTGCAATTAGAGCTCAGCACCTTTTCATTGAATTACCTCGGTTAATAGGACTTTTCAAACCCGGTTAAATTCTACTTACTTATTCCTACTTCCTTAAGATCCCAATTAACCAGATTTCGCTGTATAATGTACTATATTAAATAGTCTGGTGTTACCGCTATGCCTTTTCTTGTTTCCATTATGCACTGACATAATGGCAACAAGAAAAAGCAAGGCTAAGATTTTATACTAATTGTCAATCAGCAGCTGATAGACGATAGTTAATAATACAGTGAAAACTATTTAGTTGGGAGCTAGATTAGCGAGAAACCCTTATTATTGAGAACTGTTATTAGGACACCTAGATGTAATTAGAGAACCTATTTAGTTGGGACCTAGATTATGAAGAAACCTTTAATATTGAGAACTGCAATTAGAGCTCAGCTCTTTTTCATTGAATCAACTCGGTTAATAGGACTTTTCAAATCTGGTTAAATTATTTTATATTTCTGGGATTTTTTCGATGTTTTTACATCTATAATTGGGACTCCGTAACTCAATTTCATGTCTATGTGAGACAATATATCAGCCTGTGTATATGAAAAAAGTAAAATTTAAACCTGTTCAATTGGAAAATAAATACCTATATAAAGCATACTAATTCCTACTTCCTTAAGATCCCAATTAAGCAGCTTTTGACTGTATACCGCCTCAGCTATTCTTATTGTCATTATGTCAGTGACCACGAATTTCGTGTTCCAGTTTGAAAGACCGGGAGTTCGATAAACTTACTCACGCCATAATCTTATCATCAGGTTGGCAACGCAAAATTCCCATCTATAGTATATGTAGGCAACATTGTAGCTACAGCCTATATAGATTTTTACCATCTAAAAATTTGTTTACTTGCTGCCTTAACATAAGAGTTAAAAAAAACTACATACAAATCCACAATGTTGTCAGATATGTAGAGACCATCCGTCAGCTTGTTGTTGTCGCCTGTTCTCCGGAGATACATGTTCATGTCACGATGTCCATAGTTCTCTCGTAGAGCCTAGACATATTAATACAATTTGAAGACTTATCCAAATTGTAGTAGAATTGTTGCTTTGTAAACTTACAATGCTAACAAATGTTTCAAAAAATATCTCGCCAAAAGTAGCAAAGTGCGATAGTTCTGTAGTATATAAAGGAGGGCGCTGCTAATGTTACCAAACATAGAAATTTATTTACCCTTATTTATTATAAAACCCACTATAAATAATTGACACATAGCACAATTAATAAAAGTGTTACATGATTCTATAACATTTGGATATTTGCTCGATGATAAAAATGACAAAAGTAGTAATGCCGAAGTAATCTGTACTTATTTCGTTAGTTTTCATACATGTACAAATAAACTGGTATTTTATAATCAGTTAGTAAATTGTATGTTTGTGTTACAGGTGTCAGTCAGAAATGCCGAAATAAGTTTTGTAAAAATCCAGATCAGAAAATATGTGTTCGTCACAGAAATCCGTGAAAAAACAAATCATACCCAAACCCCATTGATGGTTTTATAATTCCGTGATCCTTCTAGCCGGCTGGATAGATACCTAATACTTAAGTGGGTAAATTTAAAAGCGTTAAAAGGATTTTGAAATACAACTTAGCTTTTAAAAATAGAATTGTTAGGGCGTTTAGCATACATATTTTTTTATGATATTGGAAGGTAAACAAGCAGACGGATTTCCTGATAGTAAGAAATTCACGCTGCCTAGAGTTACCAAAGGTGGTAATGGTGCGTTGCCAATCTGAGGCCGGAATGTAAGGCCTCGAGCAAAAGTAAGTTTACCGGCTACCTTACCCTCCAAACCGGAACACGTCATGACGTTATGGCGACAGGAGTAGGTAAGGCGGTGGTACCAATCCAGGTGAGTCGCCGCGAAACTGTACCATCTAGTCAGATGCTACGGTGTTATTGAAGGTAAGCCTTTGCTCGCCTTTTACGAGCTGCCTGGCAGGAAGACAGATGGTCTATTCTGCAAAGGAGCCCGGACCAACACGGGGGTATATAACAATTTTTCAAGCATTCCTTTCATTAAGAATTCAGGTCATTCAACTTAGTGGTTGAATAGAAGACTTACCAAAACCAACGCGTTTTCCAATGATTTTCTGTGACCATGCCAGTATTTTTGAAATGATTCATAACTCTCTGAAAGTAACAAAATAGTAATCTTAACTTTAAATTTAATTTGTGATTTTTTCTCAAGATTATGTGAGAGGCTAGGATATATATAGACGTGCTGGCACTTCATTGTTTTAATAAGGACTAGTGCTGTTTTACGCGCGGTCTTGCTTTCGGTTTGGCTCATTCCCATAAGAAACATAATATCTTCTCTTTGTTCTTAAAGATTGTATTTAACTATCAAATCAAATATACTAGTATACCATTACTTAACCAATCACGGTTGGTTAAAACTTCCTAAATCTATGGTTAAAATTCAACCGTTGTTGTCTTCATAATTTGTTGCATTTGACACTCGACTCATTTGATATAAAGTGGTATTGAGATCAATGATTCTAAAAGATAAATAAATAAATATCCCTAGACATATGGCACAAATTTAATCTAGCCCCTAAGACCAAGTAAGTAAATTATGTGCTTGTGTTATGGGTATTAGTCAACGATACTTATACATGAAATACTTAAATAGATATTATAAAATATTTAATAACCACCCAGATCCGGAAATGCAGATATCTAAATGTTCATCGTACAAATGTCTGCCTCTATTCAAATCGAACAAATGTTCTTTCTTTCTTTAGGTTTTGGCCTATACGTTAGTATTTTGCCATTAGTGAAGTAGAAATTTCCATCAAATTTTATATCAATTATAATTAGTTATTAGTCATAAGTCGTCAGCAAGTCATGTCAGGCTCTTGGGTAAAGCGGTGGCCTCATTACTCAAGCTCATGTAATGAGATTTGGCGGCAACGAGGAAATACACAATACGCTATTTTCTTCATGGTAATTTCATTTGTGCACTTTCACTGAACAAAATTATACAAAATGCCACCAAAATTGACTAATTTCACTCAATATCAACACGAAATTCAATAATTATGAAAAAAACTTTGACCATCTTTTCTCTCGATGGCGCCAAAACTCCCTCGAACAAATGTTTGAACTCAATAGTTGATTAATAGACAAGGAGGTTCAAATACCAAACTAAAAGAAACATTGAAAGATTAAAACACTACTTTGAAAGACGGTTCCAATTGTTGGCAGTACATTATCAAGCAATATACCTACTCGTGTCATTAAAGGTACTAATAAATACTTTCCCCGCTATTCACTGTTGAGACAAAAATAAACATATTTTAGTCCACTTAAATTTACTAACGTCAGAATGGGCTTTAAATTATCATCTTAATACAGTTTTTAATGGCTAACATGTTGCTAACCTAGTGGTTTCTATAACTTGCCTAGATTTTGAATCCCAATTGGCCGATTGCGTCATACAAGCGGCCCTTCGCATTTATTTTTTATACGGAGTATAAAGTATAGATCCTGATAACTGTAACAAAGTATGCAAACCAGAACCTATACCCTGAGTTGCTATAGATGACGTTCGGTAATTTAGATGTCGAAATAAATAGTATAATCTGGAATTTAGTCCTCTTTGTTACAAAGAGAAACGCTGTTCCAAGTTTTGACACAAGCTTACGGAGATAGGTAGGTACTTTTAGCACAACAAAACTCATGGGAAAGGCTTTGTAGACTGTCTCGAAAATAGTTAATTTTTTGTAAGAAATTCAAAATATGTGTGTCTTACAATCTCGTTTCACGCTCCGCGATGTAAAGCACGTGAAATCTTATAAGTTTGACAGATTTGGCCGGGTTGAGTAATTATCACAATACGTTTTTTAACTGAACATAACACCTACATCAAAATCCCAACTATTATTGACTGTGTATTGGTAAAAAACAAAGTGTATATTATATTCAGTAAGCTATCAAACTCTCCATTAACATTACCACTTGAAAAGTACGAGTCCAACTGAGACCCTATGCTTTGTGAATTAAGGCTCGATATACATTGAGCGATGAAATAAAATAAACACAAAACTAGCATAGCTGTTTGCTTCTTATCAACTAAAAACAATAACGATAGGAAATAATTTTCAGATACTGTAGTAGCAGCAATTTTATGACAAAACTTGATAATACAATTATTTGCATGAACATATTTTACCAAAAAATTACCTGTCGTATATAGGAAGTGCTTTAACTTGTAAACCTTTTTTATTAGCTTTAATAACAATGTAAAACTATTTCGCGCAAACAATAATTGAATTGAATTGAATTGAGTTGAATTGAAATACATAGTTCTTAGATTAAGTAATGTGTACCTACCTAAGCAACTTTGAGTCGGCGCCAAACAAGCAAGTTAATTGCGTAAAAGGTGACGGGCGGCGGCTAGACACCGCAATCCATATGTTGGAGAAAATAAATGTTTACCGTATGGTATCATTACAATTGATTTTGGCAATAAAATATGAAATCTTTGAAATGAAGGTAATTTAATGATGTTGGTTAATTAATTGTTCGGCGCTGACTACTGACCGGTAATCTTATACCGGTTTAAGAATGTGTTATTTATGACATAACATGTATAAAAGTAATTATAAAACAACAAGCCTTCTACTTACCATAAGGTAACACTAAACCCATTAATGAATCATTACCTATTTTCCTACATTTCTCATAGACGAGTTGCTGAAACTTTCCCTACAGGGGATAATGTCTAACCCCCACTATCTAATATCTATACCAATCGGATACTATTTGCGTGTTATCTACAATAATGAAATTAATAGTATCCTACAAGATAGCAGGCCATTACACGATATAGGTTTCGCTTTAAAAATTCCCAGAGTCATTGAATTATGTTGTAATGATGGTTAACAATATAGATTAGCGAGAAACCCTTATTATTGAGAACTGTAATTAGGGCACCTAGATGTAATTAGAGAACCTATTTAGTTGGGACCTAGATAATCGAGAAATCTTTATTATTGAGAACTGCAATTAGAGCTCAGCACTTTTTCATTGAATTACCTCGGTCAATAGGACTTTTCAAACATGGTTAATTGATTTTACATTTCTGGGATTTTTTCGATGTTTACTTCTATAATTGGGACTCCGTATCTCAATTCCATGTCTATGTGATCATAACAATGTCGGTCATTATCTTACTAGTAGTATCAAAGTAGTAGTGCCGTAGTAACGTCAATCATGTGGTAAAATTGCCAGCAAAACCTATCGAATATCCCCCGTAGAAGCTAAACATGAAGTAGGTACTCGAAGACATTAAAATAATATCGTAAAAGGAATCCTAAAGTTTCAAACCACCTGTCTCTTTACTACACAGCTCTTAAAAGTCATTAGTGTCAACTTGAATCGAACAATTTTACAACCTGTCATACATGTACATTATGCTGTCCACAAGGAGCGTTATGTGCGCGTAGCCTTTTCGCGTATCTCCGCAGAGAGAGACTTGAATTATCTGCTTATTTACACGAAAACAACGGTTGCGTTGTGACTAGTATATCGTCGTTGAAAAACGGATCAAATGAAGAAAACGAAACATGTCGACGATTTAGCGGGCATCAAATTTTACGTTTTACAAGTAGGAGCCCATTGTATGATATATGCGTAGAAATGTTGGGTCCCTCAGTGTTTTCTACCGCATCTATGGGGAATGCTCTGAGAAGTTGTTTGGTATAATTCCAGGCGCTGGTTTCCCACCTTCGGACATCGCGACAGAGTTTAAAGTATCATGCCCATCATCTTGATGCGTGGCGATCTACAACTGTGCGATTCCGAAGAAATTTCTTACGTCACACAACACCTTTGTGGAATCAGTTGCCGAGGGCGGTATTCCTAAACAATTACGACTTACTGACCTACAAGAAAATAGCGTACTCATTCCTTAAAGGTCGGCAACGCATCGTACTCGCATCTTACTCGTTTGCCTCCTCTTGTATAAAAAAATGCTATTTGTGAAACAAATGTTATTCTTCTAGGTATATGACTACTATTTTTATGGTCCATTTTAACTAAATAAGTCCACACACCATGGACTAGCGAGAAGTTGTAGAGTCGCGGGGTCTGGACTCTGCCGCAACAGATTCAGCAATAAAGTACACTTGTAGTAAGTAGGAATTTTCTGTCTCGCTTATTGCAGGCGTTTTATGTGCGTCCGGGGGCCGATTCCGTATCTTTTCAGTGATGATCACTAAGTAAAGTGTACAATAGCTGTCAAATTACGTATTTTATATTAGCTATCTCCTGTGACCAACAGAAATACGACGGAGATAGCAAACACAAAACACGTCATTTGACAGCTATTTGATGTACACTTTACCAGTGATTATTACTAAAAAGATACTGAATAGCCCCGCTGGACGGGTTCAATGTAGCTCTACTCGTAGGATCTCGAGTATGCGCGTATGTACACGTGCGTACAACGCCTTTTGTATAGAGGCTCTTAGCCTGTAAGTAGAGAACTTTTGCGACGTTTTGGATTTCCTGAATTCGCGACCGAACTGTTAAAGAAAGTGAAATTTTCCAAATAAAAATAAGAACAAAAATAAACACGACAGACTAGTAGTAATTGTTTGACGTCTGAGGCATATCTTTTATGAGACGAAACAGCAAAACAGCCCATAGCTCGCCTGATGGTAAGAGACTACCGTGCACGGTAGTCTCTTTCCAGGGCCATAGTCTATAGACATCATAGATGTAAGAGGTGCATCGGTGCCCTGCATCCAAGGTATGAGGCCTATTGTACCGAGTTCTAGAGCACAATTACTCGAGGCTTCTGCATTTTGAGTGTTCGCTTAACCAAGTTGTCACAATTTTTTTCTAGTCCTCGGTGATGTCTCTGTAAAGGTTTTTCTTTACAAACAACCACGCTGATACTTGCCGTCTCAATATTTTGAACGGCACTTCAGATCGGCAGATCTACTTCGGACTGTCAGGGACCGCCGAATATAAGTTGATGCATTTTAGGTACTAGCCGACCCAATGAACTTCGTTTATTTGGCATTGGATACTTTCAACCTACTTTGTATGGGGACTTAGCGTGAACACATGTATGTGTATGTAAGATGACTTGTATAAATATTTCTCTACATCCCGAATTGCAAATTATTTGGTCACTTTATACCCACTTAGTGTTATTATGTCGAGGATTTCTCATTAAAACAATCTCTTGCAACAAAGTACGAGAAAATGTGCATATATATAAACACAACAAACACAAAAAAAGGTATTTAATAAATAATTAATTAAAATAATTAATGAATAATTAATAAAATAAATAAAGAAGCAAACACAAAATACAAATAAGGCGTATATTAATGAATTTACATACATACACGTCATCAGGCCTAGACCCTTACGATTTGGCACAAAATATCGAGTGCCAAACCTCACGATTCTGACAGACCTGTCTGGCTTCCATTACATTCATTACCCTTTTAATACAAACACGCCTGTTTTGGATACTGAATTTTAATTTTGACTTTTACCCCTCTCCCATGGAATCATGGGCGATAAAAATTATCCTGTAACCTTTGTAGAACCTATACATAGATAGTTGGTAGGTCTATTATGTAATGTATGTGCCTACTAACAATCTATGTATAGGTTCACTAGATTCAGCGTAAACTGCTGTCGAGATACAAGCAGACAAATAAAAATTCTAAAATGTCCCTGTTCTCTTTCAATTTGCACTACCAGTAGATTAGGACAATTGGCCTAATACTCCAGCCACAGGACAGCAACGCACCTACAACGTCTATGGTGTCTATGGGCTGCACTTGTCTCTTACCATTAGGAAGCCACGTGCTAGTTCGCTTTCTTTTGCCATAAAAAATGTTCCATATTGAAATTTCAACCAATATGACTTTAATTAAAATTGAATTTATGTTCAAGTATTAAAACTTTATGGCACAAAATAAAAAAGATGATTAAAATGTGGAAACGAATTTTTGAAAAGAGAAGATGTTTTTGCATAAAATTTTATGCTTAATTTTAGTTGTACGTTATGTTGATTCGCACCTTAATTTTAGAAAACGTAAGAGAGTATTTTGATTTGTATAACACGTAAGACACATAAAAAATAATTACTACATTTACCTTTAAAATGTTTCCAAGAACGTTAATAAAATATTTTTCGTAATTAAATATTTGCTGTTATCACAATTTCAATAGACAAAGGCGTGGCTTATTATGGTAATTTCCCGTCAAAATCCCTCTAAACATATATATGGGAAAAACCTGACTTTACTCGTATCATGGCACCTTTCAGCAATATTATTACAATACAATGTGTTAACGCATTTACTTATTGCTATAATATTATAGTCATAAGTTGTTATAGATTTTCTTGCCAGGGTGAAGAGTAAAGGGGCCTCTATGCCTGAGCTCATTTATTGAGACTTGTGGTCGCCCATTGGTCGAAATTCGACCATAATACATTTTTATTACATGTAATATGTGATTCAAGATAAATTATTAAAATATAATGTTCAAACAATATTAAGGTTCTATTGTTAATTATCTTTTTAGTAAGACTGCCATCTTCATTTATCAAGACCAACTATTTTATTTCCAAGCATTACAAATATATTGATAGAAGAAGGCGTTACTTTGCAGAAATCCATACTTAAATCTAAATAAAATGCAAATTAAATAATTTTATTTAGATTTAATTACAAATATAGTTTTATACTTTTATAGTATAAATATATTAACTCAGCACTTTATAATCATTATTATTGAAAAATATTAGCGTCCTGGACTTCTCCTGCACATGAACTATAAGAGTGCCTCATTTCATACTCCACCAATTTTCGTAAAAAGGGGTCCAAAGCTTTTGCGTTATTAATATTATGATTTGGCAACGAGGTATTACACTAATTTCTTCATAAATATTTAACTTGTGCACTGTATCTGAATAAAATTGAACTAAATGCCACCTAAACGAACTATTTTTACTCATAATATAAATAATTTTACACAACGTTCAATCATTACGAAAAACTACGGCCATCTTGTTTCACGATGGCGCCAAAACTCACAAGTCAGTAGTCACATGAATTCGTTGCCGCTAGACGTTTCAATTTTTTTGACGTTACGCTCAGAGGTCAAGCAAGGAAATTGGGCAAACATTTTAATTTATGGAAAAAAAATTACAGATGCCGAGTCAGAAGAAACCGCCGTCGACGGTAACGATCCACAGAGTCAGAAATCGTGCTGGTTGAATTTCCAAGCTACAAGTTTCTTCAATAGAATGGATTATCTTGATGGCAAGTATAAAATATCTACTAGGTATTGCCTGCAGCTTCGGTTGTTTGTTTAAGTTTTTAAGCTATTCCGCGGGTACATGTCGATATATTGGAATAAAAAAAACCTTCTCCCCGGTCATAGACAACCCACCTGCCAATATTTGTCACGATGGAATGAATTCAAAATGAACGAACTTGCCTACAAATTTGATCCCCTTTCCTATTTAGGGATGGAGTTTCCGAATCCTGTTCCAACGTCTGGATAATTTTTTTCCCGTGTTGGTCTGGGTACTCTGCGTAAAATAGACCATCTGCCTCCATGCCTATTAGATCGATAAAGAAGAGCATAGATTGTAAGATTCATTACCACCGAGACCACTGGCGGTACAGTTTTTTTTATAATATTGGAAGGCAAACAATCAGGTAGATTCACGCCGCCTAGAAACACTAAAGATGATAATGGTGCGTTGCCAAACTGAGGTCGGTATATTAGGCCTCGAGCAAAAGTAAGTGTAACGGCTACCTGATTTTTCGTGTAACGATTTCGTGACGATTTTCATGAAATTTAGTAGGTAGGGGGTTTTAAAAGTAAGGTACACTAACTTCATTTACTTATTTTTATTTTTATGATACTGGAAAGCAAACAAATAAGGTATTCATGTCGCCTAGAGACACCAAAGGTGGTAATTGTGCATTGCCAGCCTAAGGCCGGAATTTAAGGCCTCGAATAAAGGTAAGCTTAGCGCCTACCTTACTCTCCGAACTGGAACACGTCAATGGCAAGCACTAAAGTTATGGCGGCAGGATTAGATAAGGGAAAACATTCCTTTATCTGTTACATTCGTTGACCTAATTTTTTCCCACTGACGAATTTCATACTGCGTTCTTTTTTTATTTTATTTCGCCGGGCTTGTCCTGGACCTGTGTCCATGCTGAGAGCTAGCTCGAAGATCTACGTGCTAAATATAAAGCTGTTTTGTTTTAATTGAAACTTCTTTTCTGTAAGACTAGACGAAAAATGATGGAATAAAGAAATTTCACTTCATACTTTTGTTCACAATACATGCACATGTTTTTTTATAAAACGTAAGAGTCATTTCAGTCAGAATATTTTGAGTCCGAACAGTGTCTAAAATTTAAGCACTTATTTTGGAAGGACCATAAATATTGTTATTGGTATGGATCTAGCGGTTAAGTAAAGTAGACAGCAACAACAGTACCTATTACAGCAATTACTGCAACTGACGCTATTGATGACTATTTAGTCCCAGGCTCTCTTTTAAGAATACGGGAAATTTATACTATTTGGGCAGTAGGGCTACTCTTGAATTTCGATTTCAAGCAAATTGGAAACTGGAATCGGATATGTCATTTTAGGTAACCTGGAACACAGTATTAGCGGACTATTAGCATTTAGTTTAAAAAAATCAACAAATCCGATAAAATAATCTATTCTTTGTTAGAAACGAAATCTTAACAATTCGCTTCGCACAATTCGCAATTGTGTTCCAGAGTACCTAAAATTACATATTTGATTGCAAGAGTAGCGCTACAGATTGTAAAAGTGAACATAATAATTATTGTCAGTTACGAGATAACCTTTACTAGGAGGCAGAGTTTTGAAACGCTTCCCCCTGAGCGTTATCACCGCATTTATTATTAACATCATTGCTCAATGTTGTCGTATCCCAGTTTGGAAAGCAAAGTAGCTGACAGACTCATGCGAAATACTTAACATCTAAACGAGCTTGCCTCAGGTTAACCAGGTCACAAGGATTCAAACTTACCTATTATATTTAATCACACAATTTTCTAAATTTCAGGAAAGTATTTAAGAGCAAAAAAGGCATTTAATAAAAAAATGGAAACTAAAAAGTTTGATCACAGAATGTTGCATGTAAGTAAACTAATCTTTATAAGGAGTTAAAAGGGTATTTATTCATAAAGCATTGTAGAAGATCCGAACTTCTAGGTACACCGTCAGCTCTAATTGAATATGATTATTAATTGAACATATTTTATACATATTAATTGTATTAAAAAAAGGCTGCCTTAAAAATCCTGGACAGAACATTTTTAATTATTTTTAAAAAATCTTTTTCATTTTTCCATTTTCATTTGACTCGCTTCGCTTGCTTGGTCCATAATAAATGCTTTAATGGAATGTAGAGTAAGTATTTTACCAACTTGGCATATTTCCATACTGTTCCTTATTTGTACCTACTGCATGTAGTGACGACGCTACTCAAGCTACATGCCTTTTTTTAGTGTTGCTATGGGTTTCATTTGTCTACCAAATGGCAAAAAACGAAATCCTTAAAAATTCAGTGTGTGTGACATATCTAACCACTTTATCGCCAACCTAATTCCAACTACAACATGCAATATCTTTACGCCAAGTCCTTTTCAACTATACAGTTGAAATTTGGTGGAAATAAATGTATTATATGCCGCTTTACCATTGTTATTATTACAAAAAATAAAAAAAGAATCATCACGCCCATATCCATGAAGGCATAGGCAGAGGTAAAACCAGGGCGGTCACACATGATTATTCTCTTATCCGGCAAATGGGATACTTAACCTGTTTTAATTAATTATTATAATTTCCATATAGTCAATGTTGGAAAGCCGCGCTGCAGCAGAAAGAGCCATTCACCAAAAGGGCGGTTATTTGAAGCTCATACCTTCGGGTATTAATCTTGGCGGGTACAGCATGATACGAATGCCTAATTCCATAATGTAAGTATTGAATTAAGTACATACTGAAAGTACATACCTCTCGCTTAAGTAACTGAGAAATTAAAAATGTTTAAACAAACAATTAAAAAAATATCGAGTAAAATAAAGTAAGTTTTGCAACTTATCAAAACATGTAGGCGTATTATAACGTGATTAAACAAATAATTATATATCCCCAGACAAATTACTAAGTTATATTTCAAACTCACGCGTTTTATAATAACTAAATCGAGTCTTCACGCGTATATAAACTTATTTGTAGGTGTTCGATGTTTCGACCAAGTTATATTGGTATTGGTCACGAGCTGACTGTATTGTGAGATCGAAAATCGAAGCTTAGCGACGCGGTTGGTCGGTAACGTTAAGCATTTATGCTCATCATCCTCTTCAAATTATTACAAAACTTAAAAATACAATTCGAAACTAATTTTATCTTAACATTGATGAAATAAGATTTTTTTTTTAATTTATGATATCGGGAGGCAGACAAGCCGACGAATTTCCTGATGGTAAGAAATTCACGCCGTCAAGAGACACCAAAGGTGGTATGGGTGCGTTGCCAACCTGAGGCCGGGATGTTAGACCTCGAGCAAAAGTGAGTTTACCGGTTAGGAACCGGAATTAAGCACTGCCGTTATGGCGGCAGGAATAGGTAAGGCGGTGGTACCAATCCGGGCTAGTCGCTGCGAAACTACCACCTAGTCAGACGTCACGGTGTTAATGACGGTAAGTCTATGCTCGCTTTTTACAAGCTGCCTGGCAAGAAGGCTATTCTGCAAAGGCATCCGGACCAACACGGGAATACAACATTAATAACAATGTAATTATTTCAACAGGTTTTTCCATCGGCTTAAACTACGTAATAATACAGTGTTTCGGATAGACAGCCTGATGAATGACTTCGCTAATATGGTCCTAAGAGCCAAGCTTACTCTCAATGACCTAAATCTCTACGGGTCGTATCATCGAGCGAAAGTTATAAGCAAACCATTCGTTTTGTATTACACACCGAGCTATGGAGAAGTAGAGTAAGTGATATAACTAAAATTATCGTCTAGTAGATCGCCTCTATAGTTTACTGGTCTGGTATTACGTTTACTTCTTGATGTTCTGGGTTCGGTAAACTCAAAATGCGTTTTTTAAATTTTATCAATAAAAAATATATAAGCCCTGATGATGCTTGTATAGCGAAACCGGTTGGCTAAACCATAAAAATAAAAAATAATATAATATATTGTGGAATGTCCAAGTGTTTCTAAGTAAATTGCATCAAGAATGGAATTCCACCAAGCACCGACGATAAGAAGTATAGAATCTACAATAAAAAATATTTTCCCGGGATTTCGCAAGAGCCCAATTGACGATATGTTAGTCACCTGTCACAATAAAGGGACTAAGTATCTTCGGGTAAACGTGGGTACCTTTAGCCTTGGTTGGCGGGGCGGGGTGGGGCGTGAAGATGCTGACAAATTTCACACCCAAACACAAATAGGTCTAAGTCCAAAGGAAGTCAAATATTTTTTTTATGTTAGAGGTCAGCGAACAAGCACACGGCTCTCCTGACGGTAAGATACACCATAGATGTTACAGGTGCACCGGTGTTCTATCTGGACCGGAACATAACAGAGTCTTTATGGCATCAGGAATGTGTAAGGCGATGACGAAAAATTGCTGCACAGTACTCTACCACCAGAGATCTTGTTGGTGATGACCTATCTTTAAACCTGTGCTCGCTTAAGAGCTGCCTGGCAAAGATGCAGATGGTCTATTGTACTCAGTGGACCCCAGACCAATACGGGTCAAATGTATATGTTCATGTTATGGGTGTTAATCAACAATGTAAACACTGGCATGAACGCATGCAACACACATGCATAAAATAAAAATGTACAAAAGGGTCCGAGCCTTGTCGTGGCGGGAGGGCTGCGTAACTGGGGTCGAGCCGGGGTCCCGGTGAAACCAAATCGAACCAGGGAGGGCACTCTTCTGTCCAAGAGGGGACACGAGGACTGCACAGAAGGTGGTGGGCCACTTGGCCCGCGAGGGATGGCGGCAGCACAGTCCGCGGAGGAGGGGGGCGGGCTTTCCATCTGGCCCGCCCGGTCGAGATTGGATTACGGCAGATACGGGGTGCCTGTCGCCACTGGAACCCCGACGTGATGCACGCTGTGTCTCCGTTCACCATTTCAGATGACATGCAGCTCCTGTTGAGTGGGGCTGCCAGAAGAGGATCATTGGATCCAGCGCCGCCGGGGCAGTGGAAGTTTGTGAAAACGTCCCCACAGCCCCGGCACCTAGCGAAAGCGAGGACACCGTGGGGTTTTAGTCAGTAGAAGTCTGACATAACCCGCCACTTCCTCCGAAAGCGGCGAGTTTCCATGATCACACGGAAAAATAGGAATGTACACCCAGTACAACAATAAATTTAATAAACACCCAGATCCAGCAACACGGCTACGTTTATTACACAATCGCCTGTCCCTCCGGTAATGGTCGGTGATGTGTGAAGGTAACGCTGGTCCCCAAGGCGGTCACTTCAAATAAAGATATTTTCACTATTGTAATTAACGATTCTGTTAAGAGTAACTTGGATTTTATTTAAATAGTGAAAACCCAGTCAGAAATGGTCAGTCCGTTTTTACGTGATACAGACAATGAAACCGTCGGATAAAAATTAAATACAAAAATTTTAAATTAACAAACCGTTTCCTTTCTCTAAACCATCCAGTCATTTTTATATTCATCCATTTTTTTATTTCAGGTTTTTAATCAAAAATGCACGATATAATTTAGAGGCACGATACCGGCTACTTAAAAATCGATTCGTTGTAGAAAACATTGTTTCTGAAATTCATATGGATGAAATACTTATGTTGGTAAGTAACTCTGCATCCATTGTACAAAAAGGGATTAAGTAAGCTTAACAAGTAAACGAAATTAATTCACATTCAATTTCACATTTTGACTTAAATACATTTTCCCAAAAAGAGACCTTGACTTTAGCTTAATAGGTTAAAAGTAGCCTATGTTCTTATTTGAGTACCATAATACCTAATAAGTAATTTTGGTACTGTTTGATCAGAGGATTTAGCGTCGTCATAGCTACGCGTTGAGATAACACTCTATGAGAAGCATAACGACCGCTTAAGATTAAAATGAACTTATTACCAACATCAAAACGCACATATACGGAAGAGTCCTGTCGTGTCTATAGGTAAAGTGCAGTTCAGGCATACATACCAATCTTAATATATATATTTCTTGTTTTCGTGTCTATGTCACTGAACTCCTCCTAGACGACTGGAGCGACTTTAATGAAATTTGTTGTGTGTTTTCAAGGGGATTCGAGAATGGTTCAGATTCAGAATTTGGTCCACTGGAAAAAGTTTTTTTTTTAATTATTATTTTTTGTAAGTAGTCGTTGATTTTAGAATGTTTTACATTGGGTCCGGCAGACTGCGCTACTATCAAAGCATTAATGTGAAGCGATACGAAGTTTGCTGGTTCAGCTAGTATATTATATATTACTTACTTAAGTTTAGGTCTGTCTTTTTTATTTTTATATGTAAGAGTTTAGCGACCAAACACCTACCCTTGCACATTGAAAGCCAAAAGAGGAAACGAATTTTATAGTATTACTAGCTGTTCCGCCAAACTTTGTTCCACTCGCTATGCTTGTATAGGATTTCTTTTTTATTTTTCCCAGTTTCTACGCAGTTGAACGGGATAAAAAGTATCATATGTCCGTCTCCTGGTTCTACGCTACATCCCCATTAATTTTCAACTAAAACTATTCAGCCGTTCTTCAGTATAACTGTGTAACTAACAAGACTTTTTTTATACAAATTATAAAGATTTTTTTTTAGAAATGTGCTGTATCTTGCTTTATTTCTTTTAGTATCGCAATGTTAACGGTGCGACAACAGAAAACATAAAACGTTATGTCATAAGTAAGTAATAGAAATTAAATTCTAGAAAATTAAATTCGGTGTTGGTCCAGGCTCCTTTGCAGAAACCATCTGCCTTTCTACCAGGCAGCTCGCAAAAGGTGAGCATAGGTTAGCCGCCACTAATAGCGTGATATATGACTAGGCGGTAGAGTTTCGGAACAACTCGCCCGGATTAGTACCACCGCCTTACCTATTCCTGGCGCCATAACGTCAGTGCTTGTGCTTGTCCCGATTCGGAGGGTAAGGCAGCCGGTAAGCCTACTTTTGCTAGAGGCCTAACATCCCGACTTCAGGTTGGCAACGCACCATTACCAATTTTGGTGTCTGTAGGCGACGTAAATTTCTTACCACCAAGAAATCCGTCTGCTTGTTTGCCTAATATTGACATAAAAATAAAAAAAATAAAAGTAATAAAATATTTGGAACCGCCAAAACAGAAAGCACATAAACTAAACAAAGACACGTAATTTGATAAGACAAATATAATATTATCACGTAATAAAAACTAGCCAAGTTAAATCTCGTGACGAAGTATGTCACAAATATGCCGAATCGTCCTCGCAAATATTCAAAACTAGACCATTGAGAACGAATAATTAACAAAAACTTATGTGTTTTTAATATACGAAAACATATTACACGTGTATGACAATATATTTTCATTTGTTCTTAAAAAAACAATTAAAAAAATAAGCTCACATCTAATTTAATTAGGATTTATGGGGATCACCCACATTTTTTTAGTAGAAATATCTATAATAAGTATCTTCAATATAAACTAGTGTAGTAATTTTTTCCACCAACGGTGACGTCGAAAAGTGTATTTTTTGTGAAAGTTTAAGATTTTTCTTATTCTTGTTTTGCAAGAAAATCTTAACACTAATATATTTTCTCTAACAGTAGGTCAAATACCTTCTTTCGAAATCTTTTTAATGGAAGTGATTTAAGATTATCAGGAGTTTGGTTGTATAATTATGTATGTATACGAATAGATACGCAATACACATTATTTTTGTAAATGTTGAGTTTTTGTAGTTAGTTAGTGTAGTATATGACGTAGTTTCTCACTATTTCTTAAATTTGACAAACCTAGGACTTTAGCATTTGTTTAAAACAAATGATAGTGTTTTTTTTATAAATACACATATAGCTTATATGTATGAGCAAGGTGAAGGTAATATTTTAAGTGACTTGCATGAACGTAATTGATTGACACTACATATCGCTTGTAAACATTTTTTTCTGAACTCTAAAACTAAAAAAGTCTAGGTTAATTTTACAGATTTCCCCCAAATAGGAATATCATATTGTAAAACGGAAGAACCATACCCGTGATAAGCGAAAAAAGATGCAGCCAGCTAATCATTTTTTGTCCAAAGGTTCTTTTACAGCGAGGTTGAAGAATGACTTGAACAGGTGGATGAAGGACTATTTAAACGATTATTTAATGTATTTTGTTACTGCCGAAGATAAGACTTTCCAGTAAGTTGGCATTTGTTATTTAAATAATGTGTTAGAACAACGATGTGAAACTACAAAGAAAATATAAAGTTTATGACAGCGTTTCTTGTAGCCTATGTTAAAAGTCAAAACACCGACGCAAAGGTACATAAAAATGTAAACTGACACGTTACATATCACTTTACTCGTATTACAAGTAAAACAGTTGCTTCTTTGTAAACACAGCTTCCAAATTAACTGCAAAATAATTAGTAGGTTTGACAGAAACAAAAGTTCTGTTGCACGGCGTTTTACAGCGAAAAGTGACATCACAAACACAATTTTGTAATATTTGGCTTCTGTACACAATAATTCACAGATATTAACTGCCGCGTGAACGAATTGGTGCTAACAGCATACCTCCTTAGAAAATCTGTCTGTATCTGCACTGACTGACTGACTAAGAGATTATTGTACGGAGGATACGCTCGCACTTGACACAGTATAAGGCATGCGCAAGGCGCCTAAAGCGTAAAGGCCACCGACGTGAATTAGCAATTAGTAGTGTATCATAGATTTAATTCAAGCAACCAGCTGCCCTAACCTGCAGCATGGAAAATGATAATGGCAAGCACCGGTGCTGAAAATTCACTAGACACAAACGGCAGTAAAGTGTAAAAAGACGGTACCAAAACGAGCAAGCGCGCTGTGGTTCAGCACCCCTGTCATTTAGTGATTTGAGATGTATTTCTCTTATAAAGTATTAGCAAAACTGCTCATTTGCCTTACGGTATTCTTATCTTACAAAACAGACACATTGCTTATGATTGCGTGATTTTTATGCAGGGAATATGAAGACAAGAAAACTACAATGCTAAACGACTATACTGATAAAGTTTTGGATATCTTAAATAAGCGACTTCTTCAAATGAAGGCAGTTAACGTACCTCTGGCAAATTTAACGTTGTACTCCGTGAATGGATTGGTAAGATAGTTTAAATAACGCAGGAGAAGTAATAGGTAAGCTCAGAACAATCTAGTGCAAAACTCAAGTAAAATTTAAATTTAGAAGTCACGTTAAGGCTTACATTATACTAAACTAAAACACCCAGCTTGCGAAAACATAACGCATTCCAATGAGATTTGAAAATTGTGACAACAGTTAAAAGCTCAAAATGTTCGTCTTATTTTTTAATTATTTATTGTTTTTTTATCTTTATGACGATAGCTCATAGGCGAGCTCCTACTACCAAGATTATGGTCTTATTTTGTAATTGAGATATGAAGAGCCTATAATCTTGTAATTTCGTAAAAGTATCTTCACGCCCATATCCCCGAAGGGTTAGGCAGAGGCACAACCAGGACTAGCCGAAGACACTAATTCCCACAATGTGATAGGTGGCAAGCAACCGGGCACAAATCCAATCCCGAGCAACTTTTTTTTTATTAGAAAATTGGAAAAACCCAATTTTCTTTTTGTTGTCCGACCCGGGATTCGAACCCGGGACCTCATGCAGTCAAGTCCAACAACTGAACCGCTAGACCACAGAGGCGACTTGTAATTTCTTGTCAGTTTATTATACATAAGAATTAGAATACAATGAAAACAATAAGTTTCACCTTAGGTTCATTTAATTACGTATTGGTATCTATCTGCCTAACATAAGATGTTGTAAATCTAAAACACTTTGTTTTATTACCATTAACAAGAAGATTGCAAATGGTGAACCAATGTTTAACTTTTGGTATCGCAAGGTTCCCTTCGGCATACCCATTTGTTTCTCACTTTAAATATATTAAAATCATCCGTGAACAATAAAATATCATGGCGATTCGTATTTCGTTATGTAATAAAGTAAGTCATTTATACAAAAACGAAATAAAAATGGACCAATAATAGAGCCTTGCGGTATGTCCGTTGTTACCGCAACATCTGTAAGAGGTTTTACCATTAATCTATTATAAAGACATAATGATCATAAAGACAACTTATTACAACGATTACAACTTTAAGACAAGATATTACGTTTGCAGGTTATTTACTTAAATGAAGGTCAATTACGCGGTTTGGATAGTATGTACAGGAAATCGGTAGCAACTGGAGTTAAAGAGAGGAGTATCCGAAAAGTTGAAGCTCTTATAGGATTCACTAAATTAAAGGTAAGTATATTTTAAGTAAAATAACTACCAGCACTCACAAAAGGAGACAATTTCGTTTAGTTTATTTTATAAACATAGAAAAAAATATATATGGTACGAATGCAGTCGATAACTAATACAAAGGCAGTGCGACATCTGGAGATGAAGCCTATTAAGAAATTAAAGAGGGAAACTGTTTATGTTATGCTATCGGGCTAAAAATAGGATAATGGTAATGGTTTTATAATCTTTGCTATAAGTGGACCAAACACCATCTGCAAGTCCTGAAAGACTACTTATACTTGCTAGGTGACGAATGGCTACTGACAAAACTGCTTTCAATGCATGCATATGACGAGCAATAATGACATTAGTTTAAGATAGGAAAACTCCTTCTCACGAAACATTAAAATTCGAATAAAATAACATTGCTAGGCAAGTTTCTATCAATCTTGCTTATTACCATGCAACAGATTTTACAAAGTTAAGATTTGTGACCATTCTACTTCCTCTCATATTATGTGCTATGATATTCTTGTAGCACTGTGCTGTAACTTTTGCTCTATCTATGGCGGAATATACTTATTATTTTGATTTATTATAAGGCGTAGGTACAAGAGTTTGTCGCTTGGTGACCACCAACTTAGATTTAGACTTCCTGAACTACGTAACTTAGTTTTGTTTGGGAGGTGCGGTAGTTGTGGTTCTAAATGCCAATTGTAACATTGTTATTCGAGGTTGTGTAGTTCCTTTTTTACAACTAAGTCCTTTTTTAAACAAACGAAAAATTCTTGTCTTTACAGCACTTAATAACTAAATATATCATATTGTTTTATTAAAGTATCTTCACGCCCATATCCCCGAAGAGGTAGGCAGAGGCACAACCAGGGCACCCATGACTAGACGAAGATACTAAGTCCCACAATGTGATAGGTGGCAAGCCTAACGCCAACCGGCCACATATCCTATCCCGAGCAACATTTTTTTTCTTAGAAAATTGGAAAAACCCAATTTTCTTTTTGTTGGCCGACCCGGGATTCGAACCCGGGACCTTGAGCAGTCAAGTCCAACACCCGGACCCCGGTAATCTTTCGGAAACACTCTACTAGCAGTTTTCTCTGTGTTGCTTCGACTCCTGTGTAGAATAGGCCCTCTATTTTCCTACCAGATAGGTCGTAAGAGGCGAGCAAAGGTTAAATGCGTCATATCCACCACTGGTGGTAGAGTGATGCAGCAACTTGCTCGGGTAGGGATCTACCGCCTTGCCTATTTCTGCTGCCATAATGACAGTGTCATATTCCGATCCGTAGAGTAGGATAAGCGGTAGAATTGTACAATTGGCCTAATATCTCGGCAACAAGACAGCGACGCACCTACAACAGCAATGGTGTCTTTAGGCCACGGTTATCTCCTACGTAGATATAAGTAGATTAGTTTCAGAAATCAAAGAATTAATGTATTTTGGTGTTAATTATAAACTCATAATTATAAACTCATAGCCTCTGTGGTCTAGAGGTTCAGTTGTTGGACTTGACTGTATGAGGTCCCGGGTTCGAATCTCGGGTCGGGCAACAAAAGAAAATTGGGTTTTTCCAATTTTCTAATAAAAAAAATGTTACTCGGGATAGGATATGTGCCCGGTTGGCGAAAGGCTTGCCACCTATCACATTGTGGGACTTAGTATCTTCGGCTAGTCATGGGTGCCCTGGTTGTGCCTCTGCCTACCTCTTCGGGGATATTGGCGTGAAGATACTTTTTTAAATCATAAACTCAGGTAAGTTCTTAGCAAGTACTATTAAATATATTCACAGTTTGGAAAGTACCGATGTCATATCCAACAACAATGATAGGTTCCTTCTGTGTAGAAGCTTACGTTAGTGATTTTAAAAGTAAGGGAATGTTGATGATTTGATTTTCCTCAGATTTTGTACAGATATAAGGTTATATTGACGAATGAATTACCACCATTGGCTGGGAACCTTGTTTTCACTGCTGACGGCGCCAGTGCACTGATGGCTTTGACAATGGTTAAAGACCCAGAAACTGTGGGGATTAATTTTGAATTCTGGGAACACACTAAGTAAGAATAATTTCCGTATATTCTAATATAATCATTTACGGTGAGAGGAAAAACCGTTATTGTCCCCGCATTTGAGAAGCCAGCAGAAAATCTTCAAAGCAACAAAGAAAGTCCCCTAGGACCAAGAACTCTATTTCCACTTTTAATCCCACATTGTGATTGACAGCATACATTATAAAAATAATAGCGGACAAAATAGAAAACTTGAGTGTTGTGATTTAATTTAAATGGTATTTGTTGATTTTTTTCTTTACTGTGTGTAAATATATAAAATGTATATACCTATTCTTAAAAGAATTCACGTCAGTATATTTTCGTATATTTCGATTACTCGGCAAATAATGAATTGATTTTAATGGTTCTTAAATTATAGGACGATTCGCCGATTTTTTCTAAAATTCGCCAAAATTCGCCTGATTAAAGGTCGAAAAAATCCGACAATTAGTTTATGAATTACATTTAATCATGAATATTTTTTTTACACCTGAATGATCACGTGGTAGTGGTAACGCAATTAAAATCGGGTTTCTGGAACATCACTGCGGTTAAACTATTTTTAAATTCTTTTGATTTTTTTTGTAAAATTTTATTTTAACTTTGCAGACCTGAATCGTTGACCATCGAAGGTCCAGCGAACAGAGTATTATCCAACTTGAAATACCTAGTCGAGCAGCACATAATTGCTGTATTGTCAAACTCAATGGTCGGCTCCATACAAGCATTAAGTTCGTTACCTAAATGTGGTAAGAATAATATACTGTAATCATAACTAACTTTTGATCAGATCCTAACGTTGATAATAATTTTAGTTCCATAGTTTCCGGGCATCGGCCCATTACTATTTTTTCGCTTAGTCATTGAAACCACTAACTAAGATAAATAAAGTAACTAAGATATGTAAGACATCGCATAATCATACGACATTACTGATGTAAGTAAAAAAACGTGGCCTATAGATATCATAGATACTCAGTATCAAATCATTATCAAACCATCAATCAAACAACCAATCAATTTGACAATCAAACAATTTTTAAGAAAACTTTATAGTTTTCGAGTTATACGCGATTGAAAATTGGCATTTTTCGTGGGAAAAAAACCTCGTTTTTAATCGATTTTTTATGAATAACTCAAATTGGTACAAACGTGCGAAGCTGGAGCGGGCTACTAGTCATTATTTTTTCCAGTTGCAGCCTTTCCTATGTACAATGGTGAAGAAAAAGATGACAGCAATGAAGAAATGAAAAACACCGTCGAACCAAACTTAAGTGAAAGCGACGATATTGAAGTGACAACTCCTAACAATGAAGACGGAGTAAGCAATACTGAAGCCAACACTAAAGACTCAAACTCCATAGAATCAAATACTGAAGAAGGTAAACATGATGACGGAAACAATAAAGTAGATAATGAAGAAAAAAATAATGAAGAAGGAAATAATGAAGAAGGAAATAATGAAGACGGGAATGATGAAGAAGGAAATAATGAAGAAGTAAATAATGAAGAGGGAAATAATGAAGAGGGAAATAATGAAGAGGAAAATAATGAAGAGGGAAATAATGAAGAAGAAGATAATAAAGAAGGAAATACTACAGAAGCCGGTAATGACATATCTAACAGTGAAGAATCAAATAACGCACAAGTACACTTTGACGAAGCAAACCTTAAAGAAACCGTCACTGAAGATATAAACAAAAGTGAAAAAAATAATGAAGAAAAAGGCAGTGAGGAAGTAACTATTATCGATAAAAGCCAGGAAGAGACAAATAAAATACCTGATGATACTTCATCTTAAGAAAATGAAAACGAAGCCCTTGAAGGAAATCCAAAGGAAACTGAAATCTAAACAGATGTCTTCAACGGTTATAGTTTACGCAACGTAGAATTCATATTTTTCTTTTTTTTTAATAAATTTTTAAAATACTATTTTAATTAATCTCTCTAGTTCGATTAGTTTTGCAGAATCATTATTGAAGCAACATGTAACAGAGTGTAACAATAATTTTGAATTTTCGTTGGTTGATAAAAATTACATAATAAAAGTCTTTAATTCATTAAAAATGAAGAATACTTTAGATTTATGGGGTCATTCTCTAAAAATGGTTGCTTCAGTAATAAATGTAGTTGCTCCTTACCTAGCTGTAATATTCAATTGTTGTGTTTCAAATGGCGTTTTTCCTGACCTAATGAAAATTAGTAAGGTTATACCTCTATTTAAATCTGGTAGTTCGTCTGATCCCACCAACTATCGACCTATCTCCGTTCTGCCTACCCTTAGTAAAATATTTGAAAAAATTATACTTAATCAAATGTTATTACATTTTAACCTAT
>NJDC01000797.1:0-13870 GCA_002245475.1 Calephelis virginiensis | reverse complement strand
TCTAAGTCCGGTGGCGTGATCGCTCTGATTCTTGAATTTTATGATATAATAACATAGTTCTATAATCCATAGATTTAGGATTATAATTGTCGATATTTAATTTTACATTCCCAGAAAAGAACCTTTGGACAAGATATGAATGGATATATCATTGGCATTGGAAATATCAGTCACCGTCAAGTGTAATAAAAATTCGTTCAATAGCCATGGGCGCCGGCGGACACGCACATGACTCTCCTGACGGTTAGTGGTGAATGTTACTACCCACTGCCCAGGCAAGTTGATGCATAGACCAGTGGTCTAGCTAGTAATGTCATAACATTCAATACATATACATTCTAACGTTATACTTTTAAACATTTTCTTGTAGATTTAGGGTAGCAGGCTATGAAAGTTTACCATATAAATTTATTTGTTGTCATATTTACTAAAGTGCAAAGTTTATGAGTTGTAAAATGTATGGCCAATTCATTAGTTTAGTGTCGCCTCTGTGGTCCAGCGATCTGGCGTCAGACTTGACTGCTTAAGGTCCTGATTCGATCCCAGGGTCGGGCAACAAAAGAATTAAAAATTTGTATTTAAAATTTTTAATTAAAATAAATAGCTGCCATATCTTGTGTTAGTGGCCCGTTTTTTGTAGCTAATTCATGTTCATGTGGGTATTTAAAGGTCAATGGCCAAATCAAAACGTTTAATGTTCACAAATTCACAGAGCAATGTTAAAAAATAATATAGAAGACGTGGCAGCATGGCCTAAAGGTCCTAGCCGGCCCCAGAAAGGGGCAAATTAACTAATAAATAAGGTTTTATTGGCGCCATCGTGAAAGGAATAACAGTAATAATTTGTTGAATTAATTATTGAATTTCGTTTTTATATTGAGTGAATTAGTCGATTTTGGTGTCATTTTGTACAATTTTTTCAGTGAAAGTGCACTAATGAAATAATCATGAAGAAATGAGTGTATCGTGTATTCCTCGCTGCCGCCAAATCTCACTGGATGAGCTTGAGTAACGAGGCCACCGCTTATTCAAAACCCTGACAAGACTTTGTATATAGTGACTTATGATTATTAACAAGACTTAATTAATACGGCATGGCAGCATGGCCTAAAAGTAGCCTTAGCCGGCCCCAGAAAGGGACAAAATTTGCCCCTTTCTGGGGCTTAATTACCTAGTAATAATAAAAATAAAATAAAAATTGCTATTTTTAATTTACTTTCAAATTATACGGGCTATACATTTTCAAGTAAACTTCACACAAAATTCGTGTTTGCTATGTATCTATGAAAGTCCCGCCTCTTATTACGTAGTATTTACATACTCTTTGAGTTTTGGCGCCATCATGAATGAAGATGGTCGTAATTTGTTTACAAAAATTAAAGTAAGTGTAAATTACGAGTCAAATTAGTTAGTTAATTTAGGTGGGAATTAGTTTAATTTTGTTCAGTGAAAGTGCACAAATGAAATAATCATGAAGAAATTAGTGTATCGTGAATTTCCTGGCTGCCGCCAATTCTCCCAAAGTGAGCTTGTGTAAAGTGACCACCGTTTTACTCAAGATCCTGACGTGACTTTGTAAATAGTGACTAATGACTGTATAAGAATAATTAATACGGAAGACATAAATTGAAAATATATAACATGAAAAAGATTTATTAATACGGAAGACGTGGCTGTATGGACTCAGATCCTTTGCCTTTCCCCGACTAAGATAAAATTAAAAAACAAACAACAACTAAGGATATGGAGGGCAGAGGTAAGAAGAGCACACTCTGTGTTACAAAAATGTCTCCTGAATCGCCTTAAATTAAGATGGCGTTGCTGTACCAGAGGGCCGTTTTTTAAAGAAAGCGCCAAAAGTAGCTTAGACTGACAATCAAATTGAAAAAGGAAAGATAAATATCCGCCTATTGAAGTGGGATATTTGAAACGGGAATTTGCGTTCACCAAATTTCTCATTTTTCAAATTTTATTTAAAGAAATAATGCTTTATATTTTTTTTTCCGGGACTTGTATTTATGAGTATTTCAAAATTATTACGAAAAAATAAATAATTTGCAAAATGCAACCAAAGGACTAATACCAATATTCATAAATAAAATCGTTGTATGAAAATTTAATTAAGATCAATTAATTATTACATAATTTATTAATGTTATAAAATTTATTTAACTACGATAGCCGTTTAACTTTCAATTACAATACATAAAATAACTACTTTAGTCGGTGAGAATACTTGATATTATTTTACTACTTTCAATCAGCAAACTTCAAGCCATCTTAAACAGTTAAATTCACATCATACCCTCCACTACACTAGTGCCATTCTGGCCCCTTTATTTAATGCTACTTTGTGGACACTTTTTGAGTCAAAAGGCTATATGAGAGTGCGCTCCTTACGTTTAACCTCCATAACTAAGGAGTTTTGAAGCCATCGTGTAAGAAGATGGTCATAATAATTGAATTTCGTGTTTATATTGAGTGAAATTGGTGGCATTTTAACCGTCTTGGTGGTCGAGTGGCTAGCGCACACGCCTAACTACACTGACCAAACGCGAGGCTTAAATTCGATTCCCGACGGGGGCAGGCATTTGTGTGATGAACATTTAAATGTCTACATTTCCGGGTCTGGGTGTTTATTAAATTTATTCTGGTATCTATTTAACTATTTCTATGTATTAGGATCGTTGACTAACACCCATAACAAAAGCATATAATTTGCTTACTTTGGGGTTCCATTCAATTTGTGTGACTTGTCCAGGGATATTTATTTATTGTTTATTTATTTATTTTGTACAATTTTGTTCAGTGAAAGTGCACAAATGAAATAATCATGAAGAAATTACTGTATCGTGTATTTACTCACTGCCGCCAAATCTTACAAGATGAGCTCGAGTAACGAAGCCACTGCTTTACCCCTGACATAACTTTTGTATACAGTGACTTATGAATGTTAATAAGACTTACTTAATACGGAAGACATGGCAGCATGGCCTAAAAGTAGCGTTAGGCGGCCCCAGAAAGAGGCAAAGAGTAAAGTAACTGTCCATGAAAGAGGCAAATGAACCTTAAAAAAACTAATAAATAAAGTAGGTAAATAAACAGGTAGGTACCTACCTACTCACTGAGGTTCATTCTATCCTCACTGCTGTGTTGTCAATAATGTTGCAAGAATTCTAAAATTTTGTCCGAAATAGACTAAAATAATTGTTCGATTCGTTCTTATCTAAAGAGTTTCGCTGAAATAACAAAAAATATATTTATTATTTATTAATCACTAAAAAAAATTACACAACGTGTTTCCGCTTTCAAAATTAGATTAAATTGGAACTTCACACACCTATCATAGGCCAATAATCCGCCTATGATAGGTTTAGGCCTTTCCGTCGCGGGCTATACACAAACTCTTAAAGTTATTCAAAACTAATGCGTGACAAAATTGATCCCCTTTAAAAATGTTTAAATTGTAGTGAGATGAATGAGATGTTTATGTAAGATTATTTGGTTTTTTCCACTATGGGTGAATATCCAACGCCCTACCTTATAATATTAGAGTGACCCTTCATATAGGCGTCACATGTCGCGAGTATAAACAATACCAGTGTACCAAATATGGAACAATAAAAATTAAACATCACTACTCGTAATATTAAACAAAATGTCCTGTAAAAGAAAAATAAGTATTCTGGACTACGCGACGCCACCTGTAACCATATTTAAGAAAAATGAGAAAATTTTAGTCAAAAGATTTATAGTTAGACATATTTAAATAACAGTTTAGTTCTGATAACTGGGTCTCTACTGGCAACTCTTCGATTGTGAGTGTCTTGTTTTGTCACACAAATCACAAAATAAAATAATCTGAAGAAAATACATATAAATATAAGGAATTTTGAAATTAGTTCATGAAATTAAGACTGAATATTTTGCATAATTAACTAAAATAGTAAAATAAAATAAAAAAAATGATACTTATAATAAACAAATTATATCCCTTTTAATATTGTGCATAAAGTCAATGACCACACACGATGTATGGCAAACAGCTACGAGCGCCAAATTTTTAGGTACAATTAGCATGTTTGTACTCGTAATTTATTTATTTTCCAGTTCGGAGGGTGATAAAAACTTTTGCTCGAGACCTATCAGCCTAACCTCAGTTTAGTAACACACCTTTGGTGTCTCTTGGCGGCGTAAATTTCTTACCATCAAAAAATCCTTCTGCTTGTTTGCCTTCCAATATCATAAAAAAATGTTATTTACTACCTGAATTTCAATGTTCAAAAGTTTGTTGCTTTTATTGTTTTTTTATGCATACTTTTCAAAATAAATACGAAATTTGTAATTTAAATTTAGCAACACCATTAGCAACACCTGTAAATTTGTGAAATGTCAAAATGACGAGTAAGCTTGTCATTTTTTATTTTGATATTTGTTTTCACTTTTCAATATGTTAAGAAATTATTTAAAAAGTATTGGAAATTTTTGGTGATTTTATTTCGATTTTTATTCGAATTGAGTTAAGTGATGCTTTTAAAATATGACGGAAGAAGAGAATTTAAGCATTGAACAACAGCTTGAGGAACTTTTGACAAAAGTGCAACCAGATCTTCAGGATGTTATCAAAAGAGTAAATAAATATGAACCTATATTACAATATTTACATAGCTTACTTTCGTTATCATGAGGAAAAGCATCAGAAGTTCAGTTTTCTGATAAGTGCCCATCTTTAAAACGTTTAACTCAATTTTCATTTACTTGCTTCCCTACATTTGTCTTGCACATACCGTATCAAAAGTTGAAGTGTGTTGTTAAATAGCATAATATCTTCACTAGTTGTTGTACTTTTTATAAAAACAAACCTTTTTAAATCCCATGTAATTGTCATATTCAAATGTTTTAGTTTTAATATAATATAGAGTTTCGCAGCGATTCGCCCGGATTGGTACCACCGCCTTACCTATTCCTGCCGCCATAACGTCATGACGTGTTCCGGTTCGGAGGGTAAGGTAGCCGGTAAACTTACTTTTGCTCGAGGCCTAACATCCTGACCTCAGGTTGGCAACGCACCTTTCGTGTCTCTAGGTAGCGTGAATTTCTTACCATCAGGAAATCCGTCTGCTTGTTTGCCTTCCTATAACATAAAAAAAAACCTGGACCTTAGTGAGTCTAATATTTACATTTATATATATATATATATTCCCATTTTTGTGGTCATTGAATTCCGCCTGAACCAATGGATCAATTTTACTATTTCTTTTTTGGTTGTGTTGGTTATTATCAGGAGAATGTTCTCATAGAATGAAAAACTGGGAAAATAGCAGAGAATATGGGGAAGTTCAATGCTTTAACCCTTTCAAACCTTTAATGTCAAATGATACAGTTTACTGGTTCGGCTAGTTAAGCACTAGACCTCATATTCCAGCTAAAAACTAGCAGAATGTTACTAGTATGCAATACACAAGTGCAGTGAGAAAAATGATGTTCTGTGCTGCTGGTGTAGTGCCATAAATTAATTAGTGCACATGCATTCTTCAAAATACTTCAACCTATCCTGATACTGATTACATTTTTTTAACTTGCTTATTTATTATTATCTACACTTTTTAGAGTTTCACTAATGTTGCTCTCCAGCAAACAAAAAATGGAGAACAAGTTAAGCAAGATACATTGGAAGACACATCTTACTTTGCTAAAAACACGCAAGTGTAAGTACAAAGTATATTGGATCATTTTATTTTAATAGTAAGAGGTAGTCTTTAACTTGGTTGAATATTTTTTATATATGTTCAAAATTCTAGTGGACGAACTAATAGAACCATTGAAGTTGTTAACACTTTAAAGTTAGCAATACAATAAAAAGATGGTTGTGTTTTTCGTTTGTAAACAGGTTTTTTCTTGTAGGTTTACAAATTACCTGCTTTCAAAGTAAAAATGTTAAACAAAATGCCTGGAAAATACAATATTATTACTTCTCTCTACAGTTTAAGTTTTATCAATTTTAATATTTAAGTCAAATAAAACACTGGTACTCATATCTGTTTCTAAAACAATTATGGTTACCAAGTTTTTAAAAGATTCAACTAAAACCTTTGGATTTGGAGGGTAAGGTAGCCGGTAAACTTACTTTTGCTTGAGGCCTAACAACCCGGCTTCAGGTTGGCGAAGCACCATTACCACCTTTGGTCTCTAGGCGGCGTGAATTTCAGGAAATCCATCTGCTTGTTTGCCTTCCAGTATCATAAAAAAAACCTTAATAGTACAGTTGCTTATTTCAAAATCATTACACAGCAATTTATCAAGATTGGAGTTGGTCAGATCTCCAACGTTTCACATGCAGACAGTTTCATTGGACTTGAAGTCAATGCGGCTCAGTCTACGTTGTTCACTTGGAGAAGTCAGTGTTAAAGGCTTGTATAATGCATTTAATGAAAATCTCTACAACCTAATACCTGTGATGGCAGAAGGTCACGTTCTGTAAGTATTATTTGTTTTTATTTTAGTGATAACTTAAAAACTAAATTTTAAAATTTCAATTATCTAAAAAAACAATAGTAAATGTTTAAGGTTACCCAATTTCTATTCCAGTCAACTTGTGCCCCTGTGTCTCAAAATTTCACACTATTTTAATAAAAAATGTACAAACATAAGTCATATTTTTTGTATTGTGAGTGTACCTTGGACTTGACTGCATGAGGTCCGAAGTCTGATTCCCGGTCCGAGCAACAAAAAGAAAATTAGATTTTTCCAAAAATGTTGCACAAGATTGGATATTAGCCTGGTTGGCGATAGGTTTGCTACCTATCACATTGTGGGACTTAGTGTCTTTGGCTAGTCATGGGGTTGTGCCTCTCTCGTAATATGGGTGTCAAGATACTTTTACCTAGTTAATTAAGAAACATTACAACATGTTGATATTTTAAAATAGAATCTTCAAGTCAAGGTTTGTTCCATTCAAAAGTACTCTACAATTACTAAAAAATTGTATCTGCAAAAAACCACAGCAATACAATAAATGTGCCATTTGCATCAATAAATTGTAAAAAAAATTTTAGCATAATCAAATTACAAGAAACTTATTTGAATTTATAATTATGACTTTTTTGTAGCTTGGTAAGCTATTAAATTTTGAAATTTGTAATTATCCACAATGAGACAATTGATATAATTGTCTCATCGTGGATAATTAAAACAAAGTAACTTAAAATGAATGTACTGTATAAGAATTTTATCATTGTTGTAATTATTTCAAGGAAAATGAAAGTTGTGTCTGATTTAATCAGGTCTGAGCTCTATGGGTCAAATTGGTTAGTGGTTTATTTTTCTACAGGCTAGACTTTTTCATTTCTGTAGTTCTATGTTGTTATTTTTGTGTAGTTGATTCAACTATGGTGTCCAAAAGTGTGGGTTGTGTCTTATTTAAATGTTTTATTTCATGTGCTTTATGGGAAAATTCTCATAAATAAACCTTATATGTACACATAAGTTGCAGCCAGGGAATTTCATTTAATGCCTTTGATGGCTCTTATTCAAATGATCTTTCTTAAAGATTTAAAGTAATTTATCTCTAATAGAAGAAAAGGTGAGTTTTGCCTTTTACATATGAAACATTTAAGTGTTTTAATAGTTCTGAAGCTATGATACCACAGACAGTCATACACAGAGAGAACGAGACACGGCAAACTTATAACACTCCTCTTTCTCTATCATCGTTTTCTCATTTTCAATTCTCTTTACTAACAGATACACTGATAAGGAAATGTAGCTGTTGCAGTTAATATCATCTACTATATGAAGCAGGTTTAAAAATCGATTAGTTTTTGTTTAAAATATAAAGAAAGAAAAAATTCGGCCTAGGCAGTATTTGAACTTGGAACCTTTTGTCTCAAGCCGACAAATGCTCTAACCATTTGAGCTACTGAGGATTCAAGTCCCGCGGCGAAATTGTTATTTCCTATTGATGTGCAGTTCTGAGTACCTACTAAATGAGTCCACAAATGATATCAAGTACATGGCAGGTGCAAAAATAAAAATATCAACTAGTTATTGATTTTTAATTGTTGCAACTACTTATACTTACTACATAAATGTAGGAATGAATACTAACTATCCTTAAGAGAAGTTGATCTTGATCACAATATTGGGCTAAATTACCTAGCACTTATTAAACGGTTTCTTTTTCTAATTACTTTTATTATAACAGGTGTAGATGCCATAGAAGATCCTAAAAAGTTGAGACTATGGAATGCATCTGCTGGAAATCAAAATAAATTTTTTTTTGCCAGGTGGTCCATACACCGTGAAGAAGTAAATATAACACTGATATTTTAATTTCAGCATATCACTAGTAAACCTGACAGCAGATGTCAGTGTTGGACTAGTTTTAGAAGACGATGCTTACTCATATATCAACCCAGGAATTGACTTTGTCCATGATGAAGTACTTGTGAAGGTAAACATTTTTTTCCCACTATAATACTGACTAAATACTTCATCTACTGCTAAAAAAATTACGCGTATGTAATTGTTTAAGTTCCATCATCCTCCTAAAGCTAATCTCAAACGGATTTTTTGTAATAATTAGCAATTAGCGTTTGAAACGCCATTGCTATGTGTCACATACAATCAAAGTTACAAATTACTAGCTATTAACTTAGTACGGACAGTAACTTCGGACAGGAGCTTTGGTTAACTTTAACATAATTTTTTTACCCATATTCATGTAAAGATAAAATCAAAAAAGTCAAATGTAGAGACAATGAGCAAAAATCTCGTTCCAGTACATCCAGCCAGCAATTCTTATCTTATCACAAATTTTGTAAGAAAATATTCCTAGACAAGTGAAGGTAATCATCTGAAAATTTTAGAATTGGTTGATTTTTTTGTCAAAATTGGCTAAAATGATATAAGCAGATATACCTACAATGCGGACGTAGAGAGACCCGGAGAGACCTAGGTTGACATTCCAAGATCAAATCGCTGTAGTTTTGTCGGAGGGAGCCGTCAAGAGTCTATGAAACCAGTGTTTGTATGAAAAGAGAGTGTAGAAGAATGAATGTGGAGAAAGCCTGACAGATTTGCAAGGATTGTGGCATTTGGCGCTCGATGCTCTCTGCCTATCGCTTAAGGGTCTTTACGTGAAGATATGTAGGTATTTGTGAAGAGACTGACAAGATTATACTAATTGATTGTCTGCGTTTGTACTGAATACTAATGTGCTGCGTAACTGATAGATGAGTGGAAATATGAAAGAAATGTCACAATTTTTTGTCGCTATATTTGTACTCTTCGGTGGATCTGCGTTATAAATTTACTAATCACTACGTAGTAATAAAGTCGCTTCCTGTCTTTATGTCCAAGATGCTTAAATCTTTAAAACTACGCAACGGATTTTGATGCGCTTTTTTAATAGATAAAGTGATTGAAGAGGAGTTTATATGTATTTTCATAACCGCGCGACGATGGGGTGTAGTATATTTTTAATGTATATGTAGTATATGTACCTTAACATTATTTGGCTCTCCCGCGGGAATCTGATGAAAAAAGTGGGGTTTTCTATCGCCTGCAACTAATGTATTTTTACGTTAAAATTAATTAAAATTGGTTCATCCGTTTTGACATGAAAGTCTCCTATGCTGCTATATCCATAGCAGATTTGCGAATGAAGATATCGATATACACATTCGCATTTATAGTAACAACTTGTTAAGTTTTTTTTATAAATATTTATAACACCGCTTACCAAATAGTAAATTGCAAAAATAGTGTTACGTGTAGTTTTAATTGTTTCTAGAATACTAATTGAAATACTCTCTAAATCACCAACAGAGCATTGAAATTTCGCTTTTATATTAATACATCTTCATACAACAAAACAGCTTAACAAATTTCTCGACTAGATGTTCTTATTTGTTTTTTTTTGTTTCGGTTGTAAATTTCTGAGAAACACCTTGCTTTGATACATACATATCACCACGTTATGTCCCTGGCGGGGTAGGCAGACAGTGTTGAGTGTCAAATGTCACGATTTCGCCAGACCTGCTTAGCTTCCACTACATTAATTACTCTTTGCATACAAATATTCGATTTCCTATTTCGGAGACTTGACACGACCCTGGGACAACATCCAAGCGTTTTGGTCGTGTTATGTCAACCTAGGTGTTCTCTTGTACCTATCCACATTCGCATTGTATATCTGTTTCGTCAATCTTTTATCAGTCATTCTATCCACACGAAACGTAGGAGAATGTCCGTAAATAGGTAAATAATTGATTTTCTCGCTGCCGTATGCTGTCACTTTCATGATGTAGAACTTAGGGTAGCAGTTACTTCGCTATACATTAGTACTTTCTAAAAGACCAAGTTACTGCCCAGCAAAATCAGTCCAATTCTTCAATCCTATAAAGTTGATTTCCTTCAGTCCATGATTCTGCAGATCGTACACCAAATTCAACGTCCTCAGAAGCCAAGAACTACACAATCAACCTGGTATGGATCAGCCGCCTTACGTATTCTTGCCTCCATAATGACAGTGTCGTGTTCCGGGCCGGAGGGTAGGATAGCCGTTGGAATTATAAATAAATAAATATTCCTGGACAAGTTACACAAACTGAATCTAACGCCAAAGTAAGCAAATTACATGCTTGTGTTATGGGTGTTAGTCAATGATACAATACATAGAAATACATATCCAGAATAAATTGAATAAACACCCAGACCCGGAAATGCAAATCCTTAAATGTTCATCACACCCGTCGGGTATCGAACCCGAGCCTCGCGGTTGATCAACCTAGTTAGGCGTGTACGCTAGCCACTCGACCAATGAAGCGGTCACACAATAATTGGTCTAACATGTCAGCCACGGAACAGCGACGCACCTACTACATCTATGGTATTTTTAGTCCACGGCTAACTCTTAAGTTCTGGACGCAGGAGAGGCGTTTACTTGTTCACTATTTTATCACATAAAAATACGCTTTTAACAGCTTTCTTTTTAACCTTTATTTTTAACCTTTTATTTTTTTGCGATTGTTGATTTAATGTTTTGTTTGTTATGTTTGATATTTTTATTCATCAGCTGTCATGGCCGACGCCTCAACGTGACGGTGGATATGAATTTACAACTACGGAACAATTGGCTAAACACATAGGTATGTTTTAACTGTTAAGTTCACTAAACAACTTTTGTTATATATATTAATATATGTTTTGTAATTTGTGTATGAGCAAGCTTTTTTCTTTCTGTTCCCCTCCTCTCTCTCTCTTTCATTTCTGTTATCTTCCAACTGCATAAATGTGTTTATGTTATTCGTGTATCTATAAATATCCTCGTATATTTCTTATTTCTTTAGACCGTCTTTAGCCCAACGGTTATTATCTATCTACAGTAGTACGTCTAGTAACCTATCTACTATAGTTACGGATACTACTAGTGTTTTTTCGCTCAGATAGTTTAGTTGATTATTGAAAAACAACGATTCGTTACTGGGTGCTGATTATGTATGTCAGTTGCCAACTCATAATGGAAAAGTGTACATCAAATAGCTGTCAAATGACGTGTTTTATATTTGCTATCTCCAGTTACCAACATAAATACAATAGAGATAGCAAACACAAATGACGTCATTTGACAGCTTTTTGCTGTACATTTTAACATTTTGAGCTGGCAACTGAGATACATAATCAGTACCCTGATCTATACACTTAGTACCTCTATTTATTAGCATAAGATAGGTGCCATTAAAATGATCCGTTAATGGATTTTTATATAGTGTGGTGTAATACAATAAAAAAACAAAGTTTTTGGTTTTTTGCATGCTAATAATATGAAAAAGGAAGGAACTGTAAATATTATGTGTGTGTTTAATATGTATTACAGATGATCTCCCACTGACTGCAGCGATATCTCTTCCTCTTTTCGCATTACTTAGGCAAAAATTACAAGGTTATTTAGGCCAAGTGCTACGACAAGCGACTAGCGTCTCCGACTTAATGGGCTGCAACCCTAGCATGCTGGAAGCTTACAGGTAAAAATGTAGCGTATTGAAAAACCTCTTCTTTAACATCATTATATAAAAATTTGGCCGATCATTTAAATGTAACTTTGTATACTGTAATGTATACAGATTTGGTCTGATAAACAGAAATTAAACTAAATAAAAATCAATCTAAACGTTGAAATCATTGGATCTGTACCACAAACAAATTTATCACTCATTCGAATCAACGCGGACGACTCGAATCTACGAAATCGTGAGTTAACGTACATAAAGGTAATATAGGTACCAAACATTCATAAATTGCTTATGTCGAGCAAATGCAAATTCGATATAAGCAATCCGAACTCGGTTCGCTGTTGTTCGCATAAGTTCTTTTTCGTTGAACGACCGTGGTTAAAAGGGATTTATTATATTTTGACACTGCATATCAATCATTTTGTGACATTTACCTTTACATGGTAATCGTTAATCGATACTTAATCGAAAACATTATCGAAAGCAGATTTTCGAATCGCTTACTCGAAACAATGGTAGGGGTATAGTAGGTAGTTACGTCAACAGACTCGGTGAACTGGAACGTTGATAAACCTCGTGTACAATGTCAACTATTGAAAATCAGTTCATTGAATTTTTACAGAATGAAAGTATTGCATAAAATGTTGGTAGGTAACTCAATAAAGATGGATAAGGATATCGAATGTCGCGTTAATATCAACCCGTTAAACTTACATACATGTCTACACGCCAAGTCCCTTATGTGGTATGCAGAGCGTATCGAGTGACAAAAGTTACAATCCTTGCTTCTTCTCTATTCATTACTGTTATCTAATAAACTCCACTATTTTCGGATACTCTTGACACCACCCTCGGATAAATCGTTGTATATCCATTGTGTCAATCTTTCATCTGTCATTAAACCTTAAATTTAATTTCCTGTAATATTTCTAACAAAAAAAAACGTTGCCCGGGTCTTTATACCTACCCAGCACTAGGCGATAGGTTTTCCATCTATTATGTTGCGGATTAAGCAGTTACGTCGACTTATCGTGGATGCCCTAATTGCGCCTCTGCCTTTTTCTTCAGGGATACGGGCGTGAAGATACTACTTACTTAAAAAAAAATAAACTCAATTTGTTTTCAGTTCGATGGTGGATAATCTAGCACAGAACGGTAACCGAGTTGTCGACATGATTCTGATTAATATGAGAAGAATTATTTTACAGTCATGTCGAGAAGTTCTTGAACTACCCCCTTTGAATGCGACGTTTATGCACAAGGTATGTTTCATACGATTGTTTATTGTTTCGAAAAGAAATGATATGAAATTTCAAATAAATATTTTTATTAATATTCAACTTAGTAGTTTAATTTTAGCCCTGATGTTGCTGCAAAAAGGCAGGCTATGTAATAATAAATTATAAGTAATACGTAAAAAAATACAAATGTTTGTTTTCATGAAAAAATATGAATATTTATTAGTTTCACCAAGCGCCGGTGGTAGGAAATATTAAATGGAGAACTTTGTTTTTTCTGAATATGTCTTTTCAAAGTAGTTACAAACATATTTATTTATACCAATACATTTAACGGCACATTGTAATTAGCATTTGTGTCTGTATCCATCTGTGACTGCCACGTTCAACACAATATTAGCCTTAATACAAACAGCACTTTGTATATTATAATAAAGGAATGACGCTCCACCAGGCACGTCTTGCTTATGCGAAATGCAAATGGATAAATGGATTATCCGTTTGCCGCTGCGCACAAAAGAGCCTGAAGTTGCGTCAGAGTCAAGAAACGACAAAAACGCCCTCTCCCAAATGTCACTGTCAAATGTCATTATCCCTTTTGACCTTTCTTGACACTAT
>NJDC01000796.1:72218-88458 GCA_002245475.1 Calephelis virginiensis | reverse complement strand
TGAAATTACATTACATGGTTAAGAATTTGTACCGTCTTATCCCATTACTGTAAATTATGTAATACAAATATCTTAATTTTAAAGTTTACAGGTTTTGGATATTTATAATAAGGCTTATATTCATTTTGTTGCCATTTATTCTGAAATTTATTACATGGTTAAGAATTTGTACTGTCTTGTCACATTGCTGTGACTTATGAAATGGAGGCTTTAATTTCCTTAAATTGAAATAAAAAAAATTAACACTATGTCACGAAGAAAGTTAGATATAATATGATTTTCATTATTTTTTGTGTTCATCAAAACAGAATAATTAATACAGTTTTAATAATAAATTATGTTCATTTGTTCAGATTAGATAGTTATACATTTGCATATTTAGAAACAAAACAGAAATCTTATTTGGAACAATATCAAGAGAGCAACCATTTTTTATAAGTACATTATTTTGTGGACAAATCTATGTTTGTGCAGGCTGTATGAATTTGCATATATGTAGCCCATTTTTAATGCAAAATTAGAAACAAACATATTAACACATATTTACATCTCATACATTTACTCAGAAAAATATTGCATTGACTGATCGAAATGAATATTTGAAAAAAAAATAAAAATGTTATTTGGAACAGCATTAAAAAAAAGAAAAAAAAAGAGTGTCCTCACGCCTATAAGAGGTAGGCAGAGGCACAACCAGGGCACCCACGACTAGCCGAAGAAACTAAGCCTTATAATGTTATAGGTGGCAAGCCTATTGCCAACCGGCTAATCCCGAGCAATGGTATTAAGAAAGCAAACATTTTTTCATACCTTACAATGCAGACATATCTATGTTTTATCTAAACAAAGAGATACATTTTCTAGTCATGTGAAATACGCTCATAAATATTAAGAAATGATAGCAATGTATGTGAACCTATGGCTGAGATATAAATAATTTATCATTTAGCAAGCTATGGGATCATCATAAAACATTGTTGTGAATCCATTTATGTATTAGATTTTAACCAACTTTGAAAAAAGAAAAAGGTTGTTAGTTTTGACTTTCATGTATACTATAAATTTCTCTATCATTCTTGAATCAATTTTTTTTTTGATGTGATGCCATTGCCACCAAGTTTGGATCTGATGATTGAATTCTAGGAAAATGCTCAATTTTTGTTTGCAATGTTAATGATGACAAAGATGTTTTTTTTTTTGCAATTTTACTGCACAAGAATCTAATTTGCATAATTTGGGGTTAGATTCACTTTGTGTAACTTGGTCCAGGGATATTTATTATTGTTATTTACTCAAATAAAGTCCAATGATAATTAATAATTTAACTTGCTTATGTTTTTATCTACTTGCCTTTTGAAATAAAATAATTTTTAACTTGTTTTAATTATGTGGTTGAGAGCTGTTCAATGTTAATTAACATAAGAGAAATGTTCTCAAACAAGATTTTAAACTTTTACATTTTTTTGCATTTAAATGTTGGTTCAAGATATTCATGAGCTCTAGTGGTCTTGGTTTTAGCACTGTTTCTTTTTGCTATTGCCTGTACCCAATTCTACTTACGTAGACTTGACGAAAACTGTAAACTGTACTGTAGTTGTGATTATCCCACATTGTCAGAAAAAATGTGTGATTGTAGTAGTACCTTCACTATCATATCTCCGAAGAGGTAGGCAGAGGCACAACCGCAACTAGCTGAATACACTAAGTCCCACAATGTGATAGTTGAGTTGAGTGTGATAATTGTCTGCTTCAAATTCTAATTAGAAGTAAATCTTTCTGTGTATTTGTTTACAACAAGTTGTTTCTCATGCCTTTGTCTATATTGTTTCTCTCGCACAAAAACCACTTATCTAATTACAAAGTAGCCCATGTGTTTATACTTATTTGTATTTACTTTTTTGTAAGTTTAATTGTGTGCAATAATTAATTTATTTATTCATTTATTAAATGAATAATTAAAGTATCTTCACGCCCATATCCTCGAAGGGGTAGGCAGAGGTACAACCAAGGCACCCACGACTAGCCGAAGATACTAAGTCCCACAATGTGATAGGTGGCAAGCCTATCGCCAACCGGGCACAATTCCAATCCCGACCAACCAACCAATACCGACCGATAATTAGTTTTGTTTATTCATTCAATCAGTTTCCATTTCTAGGTCATAGTGTAATCAAATGTCAAGTTTTGTCATTATCTTTATAGGACTTAAGGTGTGCGTTACAGTCAATATAATATTTGGTAGATATCTTTTAGGTAACCATGTTTATCAGTAGCTATGTTGTAATTTTAAAGTATATTGTTTCTTTGTAGCCTGGGCATCACCGTATTTCACGACGCTGCTATCCCGCCGGACGACTTTGTTGCTAACTGTACTATACCTTTTGAAGATCTGATGCATAGAGATAAGGACGCCACTGACTTTTGGGTATGTTCTTCTTTTATTAAAACAAAAATATTGTTATCAAATGTGTGATAAATAAAAAAATGCTATGCAAGTATAATGGTAGGGGAGCCCAAAATGCTAAATGTGTAGTCACTCCAGCATCATGATGATCGTCACTGAGGAGTGTCAATTAGTTGGTGGAGAGAAAAAGTCATATCACATCTTTTTTAGTGGTGCATTGAAAATTTTAAAGAGGAATTACAGTTGTTTGAGTGTAGACAAGGTAGATCATCAGATATTGTTATGAATGGATGTCTAATTTGTCTCAGATGATTGAAATATATAGAACAATAACAAACATAGATGACCTTTTTTTAAATTTCTTTTTTAAAAATCTTCAATACTCCAAGATTATCAAAAACTTAAAACATGCATAATGCATATAAGAGATACCTTGTAACAGGTTTCTCCCATAGCTTCATCTGACATGCTTGTATTGCTGAAAAAATCCCCTCTTGGGCTCCCTGGTATAGTAAATTGTTATGAAAACAAGTAATTGTTTTGTAAATTATTTCTTTATATCAATTAACTGTTTTCATCAAGTTTCTCAGCTAGTTTGAGTTTTAGCCCTGAAGATGCTACTATAAGCGAAACCGGTAGGCTATTTCCAAAATAATAAATTATAAGTGATATGTAAAACAGTACAAGTGTTTCTTCATTTGAATATTTGGCTATGTATTTTTCTTTTACAAACTGTTGTATTTAAATAGTGGATCAATGTTGTGATAAACAGTTGCAAATGGATGGCAATGTTTTTTTATGGAAGACGAAGAAAACAAGGTAGTGGATGTTTGTCGGCTTTATTGACATGTGATTGAATGTGGAGAGAAAATCGTTCAGATCAAAATTAAATAAAGCTTTATATTATAATATATAAATTATAGAATATAATTGGCCGTATATAGTATTTTGGCTACAATCATTCACCACCTTTTCCTTGTATAAAATCCATTCTGATAAGCTATATTTAGACTGTACTAATTGTTACTTATAACAATTTATTAACCAACTTGAAAAAGGAGGGAATAACAATTCTTTTGTATTTTTGTTAAGCAATTACTGTGTCAATTTACAGTAATTTGATTTTTATAATTGTTTTGTGTGATTTAGCGTTTTGCTGCTCTGAAATTATTTTTATTCTATATAAAAAAATAAACAAAAATTAAATTAATTGTCAATTAACCTAAAAAGGTCTAAATTAAAAGTTCGTTCGCATTTCATTTTCGCGGCCAATTCTTCTTTTTATTAGATTAGGTTAGAAAGAAGTATCCGTCTATCAAGTATAACACTGTCCTCCACCAACTTAACTAATACACATACATATTCACGATAATTTCTTTTCGGTTTAGGCAGAGAGTATCAAGTGCCAAATGTTGCAAGTCCCCTTCATATTAATAACATTTTTTTTAAATTTAGAGTTCAGCAAACAAGCACATGGATGCTATGATGGTAATAGATAACTGGCCTATAGACACCATAGATGTTACAGGTGCGTCGCTGTCCTGAACTCGGAACGTTCTGCATATTGTGCAAGTAAGTCTACCGGCTATTCTACCTTCCGGGCTGGAACATGACAGAGTCATTATGGCCGCAGGAGAAGGTAAGGCGGGGATCCCTACTCGGGCAACTTGCTGCGTAGCGCTCTGCCACCAGTGGAGTCTACTCGTCTTATACAACTACACCGACTATTGAGTCTTTCCAAAAGACGCGTCTTACACCTGGTTGATTTAGTCGTGATGTCAATCTAGGCCTTTCTGGATACCTATAACTGTCAACACTTGCATTGTATAATATATGTTTAACAATTTTTCATCTACCATTCACCCGCGTGACCGACCCTTTCTCATTTTTAAACCAACATCTTTCAATCCCACTCAAAACGAAATTTTATGATATTGGAAGGCAAACAAGCAGACGGATTTCCTGATGGTAAGAAATTCACGCCGCCTGGAGACACCAAAGGTTGTAATGGTGCGTTGCCAACCTGAGGCTGAACTATCAACACTTGCATTGTGTATATGTATGTTTCTCTTCACCTGCCATTCTTTCCGCTTGACGAAACCTTTCTAATTTTTAAACCAACATCTCTCGATCCTACTCAAACCGAAATTCATCGAGGCAAAGCGTCGATGAATATTTTTGCAATTAAACAGTTATATGTGGGACATTCTGAAAATTGGGATTTGTCATAGGCCCAGCATCCTGTTTGAACTACAAAGCCAGTGAGTCACATCGCAATAATATAAACATTTTCCCTGTGTGCAATCACTTACGTCAGTGCCTGGAGGAATTTCATTTGTACTTGTTTAATTGTGGTGTGCCCACGGTTGTTCCCTCGAAAAAATGAAATGAAATGAAACAAATCGTGGTTCGCTTTTTAGAGACAGATGCGTTAGATTTCCAAAATGGCGCCAAGTCTTCTTCAAGTGACTAGGTAGCAACTGAATGTCATCAAGTTTTCATATCTTTAAATGAAAAAACAATATAAATAAAATAAATAAATAAATATCCCTGGACAAGTTACACAAATTGAATCTAGCCCCAAAGTAAGCAAATTATATGCTTTTGTTATGGGTGTTAGTCAACGAAACTAATACATAGAAATACTTAAATAGATACCTGAATAAATTTAATAAACACCCAGACCCGGAAATGCAGACATCTAAATGTTCATCACACAAATACCTGCCCCCGTCGGGAATCGAACCCGAGCCTCGCGGTTAGCCGATGTAGTTAGGCAACTAGGCTAGCCACTCGACCAACGAGTTTTACCAAGCGCCGAGGATGGAAAATGTCAAATATATCAAGTTTTCATTCTGTAATGTCGGGTCTTTTTTAACCGATTCCAAAATAGGAGGAGATTTTTTAATCGACTGTGTGTTTTTTTTGTATGTTTGTTACGCAATTACGCTGTCAATAGCCACCCGATTTTGATGGTTCTTTTTTAGAAAGATAGGTCATGATTCCCATTGACCGCGACGTGGTCCCATTTTTTTATGATATTGGAAAGCAAACAAGCAGATGAATTTCCTGATGATACGAAATTCATGCCGCCTAGAAACACCAAAGGCAGTAAAGTTGATTTGCCAACCTTAGGCCTTATGTTAGGCTTCGAGCAAAATTAAGTACCCTACCCTCCGAACTGGAACACGTCAACGGCACGCCCTGAAATTACGGCGGCAGGAATAGGAAAGGCGGTGGTTCCAATCCGGGCGAGACGCTGCGAAACTCTACCACTTAGTAGGATATCACGATGTTAGTGACGGTAAGTCTATGCTTGCCTTTTATGAGCTGCCTGGCAGGAAGACAGATGGTCTACTCTGCATACGAAGTGCTATCTTTCGGAAAGATAATTATCAAATCGTAACGTTGTTGCCAGTTGGAGTTCGCTGTTGCACTTTAACTGCGCTTAGTTATTTCTAGGATAGGGCACAAGTATACGGCTTTCCTGGCGGTGAGAGACAATCGGGGCCTATATACACTATAGATGTTACAGGCGCACGGTATGCGTCTTTCGCCGGAGTAATGTAATATTCTGATCTGGATTCCGTCTAGAACAGGTTACAAGTGCTTAGCATTACATATATAACGCATAACGGCGATACGATTATATAATTGGTGTATATATAAAAAAAGTATTTTCACGCCCATAGGTACAACCAGGGCACCCACGACTAGCCGAAGACACTAAGTCCCATACTGTGATAGGTGGCAAGCCTATCACCAACCGGGCACATATCCCGGGCAATGTTATTTTTATTAGAAAATTAAAACCTCAAGAAAGTGACCTCAAGAAGTCAAATCCGACTATGGACCGCTAGACCACAGTGAGGCCTAACGCGCAAGTCTTCTGGTTAATATATCTTATGTACTGGAATATGATACCGTGTCCTTAGGGCGGTAGAAATAGGTAATAAGGTGGGTCCTTACACTTAAAAGTTCCTGTACAGCACCTTGCCGTCAATTATCTTGTTGCTAAGTAAGGCCTGGAAAATAGAGATTTGAGATATGTATGCTCTGAAGGTTCCCTAACCAATGTACGGTAGAATAGATGGTAGTTAACTGAACCTTAGCTTTTTTTTGTAGAAAACGTGAGGAAGGTTTTTATATTTATTCGAAGAAGAGGAGATTATAAATCTGACTATGTTTTGTTGTGTGCGAAACGCGTTTACTTGTTAAATAAGTAACCCTTTCGACCGCTATTTTTTTTGGAAAAGTTGGTGGTGATTATGAGGTGGTCTCTTATTAGTTTTATCATTGTTCGATTACTGGTTTTTTATTTATACAATGCATATAAATTTTCATCTACGTTATTATCAATCTTGGAATCATTAGCTAGCTATCTTTAGAAAAAAAAACAAATCGCGATGTAGTTTTAGTCGGTTTTTTATAGTTTTACTGGGTTGAATTATCATATACCGAAAGCCGCTACGATTCTGAAGAAATGCTTAAATATAGACCACATTTTAAGTTTGCATATTGATAAAGTAAGTGATCTTCCAACAAGATGAAGGTTTTATGATAATGAACTAAACATTGATAAGTACACAATGTTTGCGTTGTGTTAGTATGAAGTAACTGCTTAATAATATTTCCTGACAAGATGTTATATTTCACAGTAATTAAGGACACAGTTTCTTAAAAATTAAAGAAAATCTAAGACAACAACATTTTATTAGAAAACTGAAAGCAAAAGCAGCAGTGAATGGGCTTCTTGTAGCTGAAATGTGTCTTCACCTTAGGTTCTACCTAAGCTTTCCATCAGTAGGGTTTTGAGTCATTATACTGTGCTATCCTACTAATATTATAAATGTAAAAGGTTGTATGTTTGTTTGTTACTCCTTCACGCAAAAAAACTGCTGTACCGATTTTTATGAAATTTGGCACACACGTAGGGAGTAACTTGGATTAACATGTAGGATAGTTTTACATTATAAATAATTAAGCGCTGTAAAACTACAAAAACCGACTCGAGCTATTTTATCCACATCACGATTTGATGATTCTTTTTTTGAAACATAGCAAATGGTTCCGAAATGGTCCCACATAAATTTTATCAATATCCTACTAGTCGTTTTTGAGATAAACTTAGTAATGAAATTACTATGATTTTCACTAATAAGTGAAAAATTAACTGTTAAGTAAAACTAAAAAAAATCATGATAAGACTAATGTTAGACCACATCGAAATCGTGACATATTTTTGTAAAAAAGAACCATCAAAATCGGTTAGCTATTAGCCGAGTAATCGCCTAACAATCATACAAAAAAAAACATACAGGCGAATTGAGAACCTTCTCCTTTTTTTCGGTTCCTTTAAAAAAGGATACATTTTGAGTCGCTCGACTTGGGACCTCATCTAACAAAAGACAACGAACAAACACACGACTTTCCTGATGGTCAGAGACTGTGGTGGTCTACACACACCATGCTCGGATGTTAGAGGCCTATTGTGCAACAAAGAGTATACAAATACTACGTAATAAGAGGCGGGACTTCCATACATACATAGCAAACCGAATTTGTATAAAGTTTACTTGAAAAATTATAATCCGTATAATTTTAAAGTAAGTCTAAAGGCATTCAGATATCAGGCAACTAGTGTCATATGATTTGGGCGAATAAAAAACTTAAAGCAAACTTTTTTTTTTATTTTTTTATACGAAAGTTGCGCCAAACTGTTGTGCAGGTCGAACAGCTGCCCTAACGGAACATGACACTGTCATAATATAGGCGACGGGAATAGTTAAGGCGGTGGATCGCAACCTATTTGTCTTCTACTTCACATTTTTCTATTATTCGTGTAATTAATTTTGCTTACGGATGGTAGATTTTTCTACGAATCGTAATGTTTGATAGATCTATCGGTAAGATATAAAGTCGCTCGTTGGTTGCAGTAAATCAAAACATTTGTGCACGTTTAAGTAACGCCTCGTTACATTGAATTATTCTTACGGATTATGGTCCGTTGACTAAAGGGACGGAACACGAGAGTATGGATGGTGATAAGTACGTATCGACGTATGTACGTACTTTCGACCTTAAATACGATTCTATTTCCGTAGCCGATTGTACACATACACAGATATAAGATATTTATGAAATCACTCATTTTGTATTATAATTGTTCTTAGAAAGTTCTGAATCAAACAAACCTTGAAAAGTGGACCAGCGTTATTTAGAAAAATAATGACACTTTGGTAATTGGTTTTTCCTCGCAGTTGTTGGAATTGGAAAACGCCGCTTATGCGAATGTTGTTATTAATATCGGGAAATAGTTTTGCAATATTGCAATATGCTGTCCAGGATACATGTATGGATGAAATTTGTTTAGGAGATTGAACAGCGAACGGCCTGGTGGATTTTCTGATATTTTTTTTGTGATATTGGAAGGTAAACAAGCTGTGTTGGTCCGGGCTCCTTTGCAGAATAGACCAGCTAGTAAAAGGCGGGCATAGGCTTACCGTCACTAACACCGTGACATCTGACTAGGTGGTAGAGTTTCGCAGCGACTCACCCGGATTAGTACCACCGCCTTACCTATTCCTACCGCCATACCGTCAGTGCTTGCCGTTGACGTGTTCCGGTTCGGAGGATAAGGTAGCCGGTAAACTTACCATTGCTCGAGGTCTATAACCCCAGCCTCAGGTTGGCAACCCATCATTACCACCTTTGGTGTCTTTGGGGGCCTTAGAAGAATATATGGTAAGAATTACCATCAGGAAATCCGTCTGCTGCTTTGCCTTTCAATATCATGAAAAAAATACATGTGAGACACTAGGAATAACTACCTACGGCTTATCGTAGGTGTCCTGTATATACGCCTGCCTGAAAAGAATTTCGGGGATAAGCAATTTACCTTTTGTTGTGTTACCCCGTATTGGTCTGGATCCTCGTGTGTAGAATAGACCATCTGCCGCCCAGCGAGGGAGTTCGTAAGAGGCGAGGAATTGTTTGCTATGGGTCATTACCAACAACGGCGTTTTTTGGTCATCATCATGGTGGTAACAAGCTGTGCAGCAACTTACTTATCGAGGCAGGGATTCACCGATGATGGTAGCTGATGACAGTGTTATATTCTAGTCTGGAGGTTAGGGTAACCAGTAGACGGAGCGGGATGGTGAATGCCGACGCGACCCCATCTCGCTCTTAGCCGGGCGGCGCGAAGGTCATAGCGTGGTTTTTAGTCGGTTCGAGTCCGAAATAACCTGCTGTTCTCTCCCGAGAGCAGCGAGTATCCGGGGGGATTTTCCACACTATAAAAAAAAGCCGCGTTGTTCGTTTACTATTTTTGCCATGAAATGCAAATTCTCTGCTCACGGTAAGAGTCAAACCTGGCTTGTAGGTGTAATAGATAAGTAGGCCCGGCTTTATTACCCAGGGTCGGATTTAGCCATCGCCCTGGGCGTAATTATTAATGCGCCCGTTCAAACACGTTTTCCCTGGGATGGGAGAGCGTATTTTTGAAGTCAAATGTAACCACTTCGAAAATACGTTCTTAAATAAAAAAGGTATTTTTTGGAGTATCATTTCCGTCCACTTACCGTCGTTTATGAGTTGTAAAAAGTATTTTTCAGTTCATAAACGACGGAAAATGTAAAGACAGATTTACGTGAAACAAATAAAGCGACCAGGCGATCTTTCGAATCGTTTCATTAGAGACTAGTTGTTGCCTGCGGCATCGCTCTCGTTTTTCACAATCTGTCTGTGTTTCAAATTTCAAAAAAATCGTTTAGACATTCAGCTTGAAAAAGTAACAAACATCCATGTTCACAAACTTTCGCATTTATAATATTAATTAATAGGATGGAACTAAAACAGCTAATGAGCATAGAAAAAAAAGAAGGGTTGCACTCCGGTAGTGCCGGCAGAAGTGAAAACTTGAAATTAACGTTGTCCATTTTTGATATTTTGGAATAGTTAGGGAATAATTTTGCACGAATTGCTTTAATTATAAGTATGAAAGTACTATCATTTATGTGGTAGAGTATAATATTCATTTATTGCGCTATCGTACACAAACATGACAACACGAACATTCGCGCAAGCGCTCTTCGCCGTCTTACGAATTTTCGATCAGGTCACGTGTCCTGACGCGAGTTTAGAAGTTTTTACCCATTCCAAAAAATTGTGCAATGCCGCTAAATAAGTTTTTACTTCAAAAATACTGTATTTTTTCGTTTAAAACACGCACAAAAATCGTACTAGCCTATTGAGAACTATTATTCTTTGAAAGTCGTACACGAGGTTCACAAAGGCCGTAGGTTTCGAAAAAATTCGTACAAGCATACGAGAAGTATCCAAAATTCCCCGTTTGTGTTCCAAACAGAGGCTGTGTTTGGAATATAAAATTTGTATGTTTTTCCAACTTGAACACTACAGCTTCAGAAACTGGGTCACTTTATTACGAATTTAATAGGTTACATGTCGTATTCTTTTTCGTTTAGTCTACAGTTTTTCTTTGTGAAACCCTTCCGATGTTTGTGCTGCGAAAGTGTAAACAAACTGTTTTCTTAACCGACCACATAAAAGAGCAGGTTATGAATTCGATTCTGTGTTTTTTGTGTGTTTGTTACGAGATTACTCGGCCAATAACGTACCTATTTTTATCGAACCCAAAAAAGGAGGAAGCTCTCTATTCGGCTGTGTTTTGTTTGTATATTTGTTACCCGATTATTACGCCAATACTTATTTTTTTATTTTAATTTTTTATGATATTGAAAGGCAAACAAGCAGACGAATTTCCTGATGGTAAGAAATTCATGCCGCCTAGAGACACCAAAGGTGGTAATGGTGCGTTGCCAACCTGAGGCCGGGATGTTAGGCCCCAAGCAAAAGTAAGTTTACCGGCTACCTTACCTTCCGAACCGGAATACGTAATGGCGACAGGAATAGGTAAGGGCTAAGGCGGTGGTACCAATCCGGATGAGTCGCTACAAAACTCTACCGCCTAGTCAGATGTCACGGTGCTAGTGACGGTAAGCCTATGCTCGCCTTTTAAGAGCTGCCTGGCAAGAAGGCAGATGGTCTATTCTGCAAAGAAGCCCAGTCCAACACGGGGAACCAATAGCCAACCGATTTTGATGGTTCTTCTTTAGAAAGGTAGGTCATGATTCGAGGTTGTTCCATAATAATTTTATGATAAAATATTAAACCACTAGGCGGTGTTTGAGTTACACCTAATAGTGCATACATTTTTCACTTATCTTGACGACCTCATCATTGATGTATATATCACATTAAGTGTAACCAAAGACAATATTATATTCACTTATCTCTGGTTTAATTCAAAACTACTAGTAGAATTGATAAAATGTATGTGGGACCATTTGCTATCTTTGGAAAAAAGAATTATCAAATCGCGACTTGGTACCCAATAAAATAGTAAGAGTATTTTTTTTGCAGTTTTAAGGATAGCGCCCAGTTGGACGGGCCGCGACGGAGCGCATCGCAGCGCAATAATCCGCCTAGATCGCTTGCATACGTTATGTATGGAGCAACGCCCACTGGGCCGGGGCGCATCGGCGCGGATTTTTCCGCGGCGGATTTCCGCGAGGCATACCGAGCGCATACCCCGATGCGGCCCACAGTGACTAAAGATCGTGATGTTACTGTTAAGAAAAGAGCACTATGGTATTTTGACGCTAGAGTTTCGTACGACAACTACTAGAGGCGCAACTTTCCATTCTTGAAGATCGTATGACAACTACTATATGGCGCAATTTTCCATACTTGATGATTTGTACGTCGAGTGGCCATTTCGTTGCTCTGCTTTAGTACTGAGTAACAAAAATTCGCGCCGATGCGATGCGGCCCGGCCCGCATCAGTGGGCTTTGCAATGCGATTCGACCCGGCCCGACAGGCTCCACCCCGTCAACAGTGGACGCTATCCATTAATTCGCTTAATGATGATGACTCCTTTTTGGAAAGTTCATGATTCTGCAGTCGTCTCATATAAATTTTACTAGTGTTGTTTTTAGTTATGAGTAGGTACCTATTTATGTTTTAGTATTTGATTTACAATACCTTCCTATTGTTTACCTATGACTTACAAACAACTAGACTAATCTTGAAAAAGAATATTCATACATACGTTTTTGCCAGTGACTTCGTCAGTGTAGAGTAGTTGCGATTTTCGTACAAAAATCCATCCCTTTTTATAGATTTTTAGAAGTTGATTTTTGACAAAAACAGTTTGAACTCGGACCTATATGCACTTCAAATTTCATCAATATCAGTTCACTGGTTATCCGCAAAAGATCAACAGTCAGACAGGCAGATAGCCTGTTGCATTTATAATGTTGTATGGACTAAGTAGAGCTCAAAAACCAGTCGTCGGATCATAAAGAAGTGTATATGGGACCATTTCCGACCTTAACGTACGTTTCGAAAAAGGAATGATTAAATCTCGACTTGGTAATGAAACTTGGATTTAAATATCAGAACATTTAACCCCAAACATTTTTATCTTTTTAATTTATTTTATGATATTGGAAGGCAAACAAGCAGACGAATTTCCAGATGGTAAGAAATTCAAGCCGCCTAGAGACATAAAGGTGGTAATGTCGCGTTGCCTACCTTAGGGCGGGATGTTAGGCCTCGAGCAAAAGTAAGTTTATCTGCTACTTTACCCTTCGAATCGGAACACGTCAACGGCAAGCGCTGAAGTTATGGCGGCAGGAATAGGTAAGACGGTGGTACCAATCCGGTCGCTGCAAAACTCTATCACCTAGTCAAATGGAACGGTGCTTGTGACGGCAAGGCTACGCTCGCCTTTTACGAGCTGCCTGGCAGGAAGGCAGGTGGTCTATTCTACAAAGGAGCCCGGACCAACACGGGGACTTGGTAAGTCCTTTATAAGCTAGAAGTTTTTTTTTGTATAAATGCTTTAAAAAAATAAGTTATTTTTTAGAGGCGAGACAAATTCGCATGATACTTTTTGTTACTTACTCCAGCAACTAGACAGTGCACAGTGACTATGGATTCTTTGTCAGTATAAAAATATTGGTCGTTGTAATGTTTTGTGTTTAATCGACAGGTCGACCTAGAACCACAGGGAAAGCTGCATCTCAAAATAGATCTGAAATGGAATGCTCAAGGTACGTGCCTATAGATCCTAAACTAATCGATTATTGGTTGTTTCCGAACTATTGTATTGATATCAACGAAGATACTAAAAAAATAAGAAACTCGTAGTGCCGACATATTATTGTTTAATTAGTCGTTTGCCACGGTTTTACTCACAAGTGCACTGCTTCTGAAGTTAGGTTATAACTTTCTAATTGATAAGTGTACTTGCCAGAAAAAGTACTGGCTAAATTTTGTCTCTCTCGTATTACGAGGGGCGTTCAATGTATTCTCGGTATACTTAGGAAAAGAAAAGACAGAAAATCTTGAAAATCAAAAGTGCGAGGTACTATTTTTTTTTCTAAACCTTGCAAAAATATTTTTAAGGCTTCTTTTCAAAATTTTTATTAATCGCTACCATCAGTTCTTCATCTGAAAATCGCATTCAGAAGATCTTTCTTCAAATACGGAAAAGGAAATAACTAAAGACTAAGTCTAGTCTGTAAGTAAGGATTAATTAAAGAGTAATTAAGGAGTAATTTCCTCAAAGCTACAGTCTCGTACAGCAGCCTTCGCTACGCGTGCAGTGTGACTCAAGCGTTATCGTGGAGCAGCAACAATCCCGCTGTGAGCTTTCCTCGTTTTTTTTTGTTAATTGCCTCACTGAAATTGCGTAAAATGTTTGCGTATGCTGCTGCCGGTAGACTTTGACCCTTTGTCGTGTACTTAATTAATAGAATTCTTGTAGGATCCCAAAAAACCGTTTTCCGGCAGGTGGGGACTTTGACTTCTTCTGCACCCTTTTTATGCCACTGTATGGACTTCTGCTCTTACTTTTGATGAACCCAAGTCCCAACTCTAGTAAATATCCGGTCAAATACACTCACTGGATTTTTACCACAGAGTTCTAAAAACTCCTTACAGCATTCCACTCGCACTTGTTTTTGAGGTGCTGTAAGCACTCTTGGCTACCATTAAAGGTCATTCCTTAGAAAGGTTAAGATGGTAATGAAGGATAGCGTGTTTGGTGCCTGCGATCTCTGTTAACGTCATGATTTTTATTCGAGCATCTTCGAGTGCGAGTTTCTCAACGTTTGTGACGTTTGACGTGTGTGACGTGTCAGTAATTCTGAACGTCTTTCACTGAAGATGATTGTGAAACTCATGACCATAAATGGATATTTTTTTATTTATACCCTGAGATATTTTTTTTAAATCACCCCTGATACCGAGAATACATTGAACGCTCCTCTCGAAAGTGTTAAAAAAGAGACGAATTGTTATTTGACGTATTGTTCTCTGTAGTATTATTAACCATTGATCAATCATAAGTTACTAAAGGGCAGTCCATTGATGTGATGTTATTTTAGCATATTTTGTTCTACTCTCCCTCTTGTGATACTTAGGGATATATACAGAACCCCTTTCGAGCCTTCTTTTTTTTTCTTTGGAATTTGATTAATTCGTACAATTTGGTCATATATATTTATTTATTTATTTTGGGAAATGGGAAATGGGAAAGAACACAAATGTAAGTTTAATACGTTATCATATGTAGTATTTTCATAAATTTTAATTATCGAATTGAAAACCTGCGTTTTTGCAGAAATGGAAGACAGTTTTGTGCTATAACTACTATTATTACACAAAATATTAAATACTGTATAAATACGTTTTGTAAATTTCAGCGGGTGGGGTATGCGGCGCAGGCGCGGGCGGAGGTGTGGTAGGGGGCAGGTCGGGGGGCGCGCGCGGGGGGAGGGAATTCAAGGAGGGGGCGGGTTTTGCGCGTCGCCGGGGGGCGCTTCGCCGGCGAGTGCACCAGGTCAACGGACACAAGTTCATGGCCACCTTCCTCCGGCAACCCACCTTCTGCAGCCACTGCCGCGAGTTCATATGGTAAGTAAACCCATATGCACACATGATATGCTTACAAATGCCTAAACATAAGAATTCTCGCACAAACATACACACAAATACTGATACCACTGACTGATACTTTCACGCACAAAGATACGCGCACTCATGCTCATATGTATCTGCACATGGAAACTAGCATATTCATTATACATAGTAGTACAGGTAGTACACAGGAATAGAAACACTAGAGATTTTTGACTGATGTTTGGCAGTTTGAAATCAAGTTCTTACAAATATTATAATCATTTTTTTGTTCACAGGGGCATCGGCAAACAAGGCTACCAATGTCAAGGTAACTGTCATTTTCTCTATCTTTTAATGGGTAATGTTGTGCTAATTCTTATATTTTCTCAGGTAGAACCTTATAAATAAGTAAATGTATTAAATAATGTGTCCTTAAATACAATATTTAAACTATCTGAGGCTTACGGCTTGATGTGGGTCTGAGGCTTTGTATCCTGGTCTCGGACTAAAAATCTTAACTTTTGGCTATAGATTGCGACTGATTTTTACTATCAGGAAATATGTCTTTTTTTATGATATTGGAAGGCAAACAAGCAGGCGGTTTTCCTGATGGTAAGAAATTCACGCCACCTACAGACACCAAGATGGTAATGGTGCGTTGCCAACCTGAAGTCGCATCGAGCAAAAGTAAGTTTACCGGTTACCTTACCCTCCGGACCGGAACATATCAACGGCAAGCACTGACGTTATGGCGGCAGGAATAGATAAGGCTGTGGTACCAATTCGGGGCGAGTTACTGCGAAACTCTACCACCTAGCAGGATGTCACGTTGTTGGTGATGGTTA
>NJDC01000796.1:59197-69619 GCA_002245475.1 Calephelis virginiensis | reverse complement strand
CAACTGATTTTCAAAGTGGGCGTTACATGAAATAAGTTTGGGAACCTCTGATGTAAATGGACGCTATTTTGAAAAGTTATAATAAAACTAATAACTTGCTAGAATGCTTAGTTTTTGATTTTCTAAGTACTTTCAGTTTGACCCTCGTATTACGTTCATTCATATCCATATCCATTAATTTTAAGTGAAACACTAGATGTGTTCTTAACCCTCGTAAACTTAGCATGCAAAACTCTTGAATATCAGTTTTTATCGGAATGGGTTTAAAATCGTTTGTACCTGATTGTACTAACTTTTTTTTCGTTTGTACCTCAATAGTTAAAGGGGGCCGAAAAATGTCCTCTCATACCTATACATGGAAGCCGTCCAAAATACTTTCCTGTCACAATTTCATCTACCTTCATCTTACAAAATAGGAATCTTGTATGTTATAAATATCTAAAATTTATATCCTTAAAATAGTTATATTATTTAATATTGAAAGACGACAGGGAAATAAGCTTCGATGTTGTTAGCTCAATTTAATGTTTTTCCAATCGAAGTGTATAAATACACGCTGTATAAGCGGAAAAACTCAACCGACAAAGTAGTTTTACCTGACAAGACAGTGAACAAGCACGCGGTTCTTCTGATGGTAAGAGACAACTTCTGGTGGTAAGAGACAACTTTTGATGGTAAGAGACAATTTCTGATAGTAAGAGACAACTTCTGATAGTAAGAGACAACTTCTGATGATAAGAGAAAATTAGATATTATAGATACTGAAGGTGAGCTTGCGCTGCCCTTTGACCGCGTGCTAGGTCAATTGTGCAAATGTATCAGCCAACCTTTCCTCCGGAACAGGAACATGACATTGTTATTATGGCGGCAGAAAAAGGCCAGGCGATGGATCCTTACCCATTTTTGAGTTTCAGAGGTTCGGGGGGTCAGTATATAATGTACAGCTTGATATAACGACACCCTAGCTCGTTCACAATAGGAATGTAGTGACGTCATGAATGTTTCCGATCAATTAAATCACAGAAAAATTTGAAATCTTGTCGCTTTTTTGGAAGGACGTTTTGTGTATTTTTTCTACCGAGTCAATTCCAGTGGTCATTCTTTTTTAAATATTTCAGTTTATGCGTTTGTGGACGGAAAACAAAATCCGATTTCTTTTATAAGAATAGAATATAGATGAAAAATTGTAAATGTGTTGCAGTATGCTCGATAAACGTCCACAAGCGGTGCCAGAAAAATGTGGCGAACAACTGTGGCATCAATACCAAGGCCATGGGAGAGCTGCTAAGCGAAATGGGCATCTCTCCAGACCCAAACCCCAGACCGAGACCCTCTAAGGTAATCATACACACCCTACTTTAACATTACATGACCGCCTCGTTGGTCGAGATGCTAGTGTATACGCCTAACTCCACCGACGAACCGCGAGGTTCGGGTTTGATTCTCGATGGGGACAGGCATTTGTGTAATGAACATATAGATGTCTGCATTTCCGGGTACACGTGTTTATTAAATTTACTCTGGTATCTATTAAATTGTTTTTTGTAGTAGAGTCGTTGACTAACACTCAAATAACAAGTATATAAATAGATTACTTCAGAGTTAGATTCCATTTGTGTAACTTGTGCAGGGGTATTTTTTTATTATTTAATATTACATACCCACTTACCTGTACAATGTATATAGGATGCATATCTGCAATATTCGCATTTATATTTTATGCTATTTTATGCTGAATTTTCGACGCAATTTCCAAAACAATTATGAGATAGTGAAATAAAAGGTGAATGTTTATTAAATTTATTTATTTAAGTATATCTCTGCATTAGTGTTTGTCTAACGCCCATAACACAAGCCTTTAATATTCTTACTTTGTTTTTAGATTCAATAAGTGTAATATCTCCGGAGATATTTATCTTATATATAAAATTCTCGTGTCACAATGTTAGTTACCGTACTCCTCTGAAACGGCTTTACCGATTTACATTAAATTTTACAAGCATATTTAGTAGGTCTGAGAATAGGCTAATATCTATTTTTCATACCCCTTAGATGAGGGCGACACTACATTTTTTTCTATTCTATTTTTTTACTAAAATCACATTACAAAAATAGCAGAACAACGTCCGTCGGTTCAGCTAGTTTATTATTAAAAAAAGGACTTTACATTTTTATGAAATGTTGTTGCAGTATCTCAACACTGCGTTATCGGAAATAGCCAGCGTGCAGTCCGACCAGCGAGCCGGCGAACGAACTGGAGACAAAGGTTTGGCTTACACACACACAAACACACACACACACACACACACACAAACACACACACACACACACACACACAATTGTAGATATTACACTCACACGAGCATGCACAAATATAAACCAAACGGTTTGGGTTTTTTAACTTACCACACACATCATACAACACTTTAACAACCATCTTAGATAAACAATAATTACTGCAACGTTACCCGTCTTTAGGCGATCCAGATGCTTGAATTTAAAAACCGGGCTTCACTGTAGTCGCATTCTCAAAATTGACGCGTTGTATAATCATACACAACTGTATGGGCACATTGAGGACTTTATAATAAATATTGAGATGAGTACGTAATATGAACTAAAAAATGAATGGGTTTCGTCTCGTTTTATATCATACTAACTAATAGTATTTTGAATATCGAATCGAATAGTATGCACCATACTGTGTGTGAAATAAACTCGAAATTGATATAATACTATCTCGTTCTTTTACGTGATGCGTGCATAAGTTGTTCTCTTTTGTTTATAAATGAAATAAGAGTACCTATTCTTTATACTTTCAGTTGTTCATTATTTGACAATTCCTATGAGACTTTAATTGTTAACTTGACTTTTTTCGTTTGTGTTCGTATTATTATAAACACCAGAACATAATCTCGCAACTTATAAAATCGATCTTTCGAGTCAACTGACTGTCAACTATCGTACCAAAGTAACAAACATTGAAGTCGTAGTTAATACCGACCAATCAGGTACGGTTCATAATATTTCATATAATCGAAATCGGAGAGATTGTGAATTTTGCCGTTTCTTTCCCAATTTATTGGTTTACCATAGAAAAAATATTAATTATTGAAAAATAATGTAAATTGTAAATGGCTCAACTGTTGATAATTTTTCGACAGTTCACAATCTAGAGATAGATTACAAACTAATCATCACTGCTGTCTATTCTGCTGCCTATATAAACGGTGCTTACAATCTTGTGGTGATAGATATTTCGAAGTAATTTTCATATTACCGAAAGTTTAAATTTACCCCTAGTAACTTCACTGTTGAAGTAATTTTCAGTTTTTTTTTGTAAAGTTTTCATGATGTAAAGACAAAATGAAGTTTTGTAAAGAAGCGTCTTAAACTATCTCAGATATTTTTCTGCAAAATCTTCAATGTATTTATGATAGCTCTTTTACGTTTTTTTTTTCATATCTATTCTTGCTTTAAATTGCGTTAATTTTTCCAAACGAATTAAATAACATACTTTTGTCATATTACAATACACACACACAATATTAAATTATCACTTCCATAAACATTTATACTTTTGGCAGTTTTTTCTCTTTCATTTTATGGATTTATTAGTACCTAGCATGTTCGTAGTTTTAGAAACCTTTTTAGTAATGTTTTTATCCATTATTTTTTTTTATATGCAATATCACTGAAATTTCTTATCAACCCATGCTACGGTGTCAGTTATGTACTAATCAAGATATTGGAAAGGACGTATCAAATTACTTTATGTTTTTTTTATGTGTTTGGAAAGTTACACATAAGATTTGTACTGAAAGCAACTTGTATGGTGAATATGAAATGTATTATACATTTTTTTTCAAGTCTTTTGTATTCAATGGTAATATGAATAAGTACCACTTTTTGAATTCATAATTTAAATTGTTCTTATAAAGATATCCGGCTCGAAGGACCAAAAAAGATGTATAGTGTTTCTATACAAGGAAAGGAAGGAGGGATGAAAATACCAAAACCAACGAGTGATTTTTGTACACTGATTTATTCATAACTAGCTGTCCCGGCGAACTTCGTTTCACCCGTTCAGTATGGAAAATAATAAAGTATTATTTTTCCCATTTTCCCTGCAACGTTCCCGGTTTTTCTCTTCATAATACCCTTCTCTTAATAATAACTAACACAATAATGAAAGAATTAGCCAAATCGGTCCATTCCTTCGTAAGTTATGCGCTTACCAACAAATATAGCGATTCATTTTTATATTATAGATAAAAATGTCACAATGTAGAATGTGAAATGCTGCCGCAAAATATTTCGCTCAGGACGCTTGACCTAATTATTGTTGTACTTTGTACAATATATGTGTATTTTTTTTCATTTTGGAAACGCACTCAATTTTTCCAATATTAAATACATCATTTTGGTAACACAAAAATTAAAAAAATATGTTAGATAAATAATTTGAAATTAATGTCGATGGAAAGAAAGTGATATTGCATATGTTTTGTTTTTGTTAGTTTGTGTTGTTTTGTTGCATAATCTGTTATGTGTGGCGCCAGACGCGGTCGAACTTTGGAGTGGGGTGGGCTGGGACTGGGACCAGCTGGAGGCCGTGTACGGCTGCTACTGGCAAGGTTCATATCCATCTTTGTGTTTTGTCTAATGTCTAAATACAGTACGAGACAATAACATGTTTTGAATGTATATAGGTCATCCAAAAATACATGAGACTTTCAAAAGTATCCTCCGCTTTTTAATATAGTCGCATATTTTTTGTTTTCCACATTTGTTACTCATATTCGGTTAGATGGATTCACACAATGTATTAACTAAACTCATTCTTTCTCAAACACAAAAAAACGGATAGTACGTTTTTAACGCTTTCGGCGAGTCGATGCTAAAACCCTGTAATATACTCAATGTTATATAATATATTATACTCATACTTAAGTTTTATGTTTACGTACGTAGTATATACGTACGACTAAGAAGCTATCAAATGTAAGCATATGATACTTATTAAGGATTTTAGTAATTTATATACATCAGGGTTTCCTAAACTATGGGTCGCGACCCACTGGTGGGTCGTAAAAGAATATTGAGTGGGCCATGCCTGTAGAATAACACACCACCCTGCCGATAATACACCATACATCTCGACAATTTAATTCGTCTAATTTTTGATGTAATTGTTTAATTAAGACTTAATTAAATAAATAAATTATTAAAATAATAAAAAAATAGTTCAACCTTAGCCTTTTATTCATATTGGTAACAGTTAAATGTCCTAAGGTGGGTCCCGAGTTTGGGAACTTTTTTTAGACGGGTCGCAGCCCAAACCCCTCTAGTAACCACTGTTATAAATGTATATCGATAAATTAAATATAATCAGTTCTAACTATAAAAAAAATTTAGGCGTCTGTTTAAATAAACACCATTTAAAATTAAAATGCTACACGTGGATAACGTGGCAATATGTTATTGGTTGATAATCCGATTTTGGACAGTGTTGTTTAAATATGTGTTCAACGAGTGTTTAATTGTATTTGTAGTAAGACGGTTTGTGCGTCTATAATAAATATACTCCTATATCGACGATGCACATTTTGAACGTAATGTAATCGGATTATCGGTATGTTGACGGATCAGTAGCAATATAAAAAATAAAATATTTCGAATATCCTTAGTTTATATCCTTAGTCCTCTGTTTTGTCTTTCTTCTATTTGATTTTTTTAGAGGTTTATCTTCATATGTAAGTTTGAGAAGGAGGTGACGGTTACGGAAGTGAGTTGGTTACTGGGTGCTAAAATTAGTGGGTTTGCAGGTGGCAACACGGAGAGCGGCGAGAATAAGGACAAGATGACATTGGACGACTTCAACTTCATCAAGGTGCTCGGTAAGGGCTCCTTCGGGAAGGTCATGCTTGCTGAGAAAAAAGGCACAGACGAGGTAAGTGTCTTTTGTAATTCTCAACTGTAGTGACATAAGCAATGAAAAGACTTTCATACCTGGCAGCATAGTCTTAAATCTCTTATTTGTTATAAAAAATAAATAATATGACGATAAGTGAATATAATAGTGTCCTGTTTAGCAGTGCTAATTTTTTTGTTTGTAAAAATAGGTAATTATTTTTGGGCTAGTATAATCTACTCTAGTATTTTAAAATATATGTTACGAAATTGTGTCATGTTAAGAATAACATTTTGTTTTTTTTCTGTGCTTATCCTAACATTATATTATGGAAGCGACAGTTGGGTGTGTCAGAAATATCATCAAAGTAGGATACATGCATTTTAAATGCGATCGCTTCGAAAAATCTTCAGTGATACACTACACAGGTTGCCTAGACATAGACATGCTAGTTGTTAGTAAAATTGGCGGAGTTGGCAGCTAAATTGTCGTATGTGCGTGCGCAGGTGTACGCGGTGAAGGTGCTGAAGAAGGACGTGATAATCCAAGACGACGACGTGGAGTGCACGCTGACGGAGCGGCGCGTGCTGGCGCTGGCGGCGCGCCACCCCTTCCTCACGGCGCTCTACTGCGCCTTCCAGACGCCGGAGCGGCTCTTCTTCGTCATGGAGTACGTCGACGGCGGGGACCTCATGTTCCAGATACAGCGCGCGCGCAAGTTCGACGAGCCCCGTGCCAGGTATGTGTCCTCCTTAAACCTAATCATCCGGCTTCATTGATATCTGACACTGAGAAGTAGCCTTGCAATTTTTGACCATCTAAATGACGTTAACCAATACAAATATAAATTTATCGGTATAAATAAAACTAGAGATTAAACTGTCCTTGCCTCTGAATAAAATAAACCCCCAGCCAGGCGATATGCCAGTACGGATGGTCTGGACATATACTTTCCAACACGTCTAGATTTTTCAGAAAAACTACTATTAATGTTTTACAAAAATAGACACCTTCAAGTAATAAAAGTTGCTTCTTTAAAAAATCTTGGTGATATATCTCTTAACATCTTTACATAACAAAAAAACTCAGTGGTCAAAATACCACTTTTACTACACCTTTTTTTGCATCGAAGCTTCTGTTCAGAAATTTTCCCTTAAAATCGTTGTTCGGATTTTTTCACTTCAGTAACTGCCAGTAGTCCGCCAACATGCTTAAACTAAATAAGGAATGGTGGCTGTGCAGCTTCCGGATCACGGAAGACTAACTAAAACAGATACCTAATTAGAGTTACTCGACGGAGCCGTTCACTTCATTCAGTATAGCAGGGGTTTTATTGTATGTGTGCAGATTTTACGCTGCGGAAGTGACGTTGGCGTTGCAGTTTCTGCACTCGCACGGTGTCATATACCGCGATTTGAAGCTCGACAATATTCTGCTCGACAGCGAGGGCCACTGCAAGCTCGCAGACTTCGGCATGTGCAAGGAGGGCATCATAGGTCAGTATATACTGTACATCTTTTACATCTACTGATGCTTTTTAAACTTAACCACACATCTGTTTAGATCATTGATTTGATGTATTTTTATGAGGATTGTTAAAATCCTACTAATATTAGTAAGTGAGTATCTTCACGCCCATATCCCCGAATTAGTTGGCAGAGGCACAACCATGACTAGCCGAAGACACTAATTCCCATAATGTGATAGATGGCAAGCAAATCGCCAACCGGGCACATATCCAATGTTATTATAAATGCAAAAGTTTGTATGTTTGTTTGTTTGTTACTCCTTCACGCAAAAACTGCTGAACTGATTTTCCCCTTGTTGGTTCGGGCTCCTTTGCACAGTAGACCATTTGCCTTCCTGCCAGGCACCGTTAAAAGGCGAGCATAGGCTTATCGTCACTAACATCGTGACATCTTACTAGATGGTAGAGTTTCGCCCGGATTGGTACTACCGTCTTATCTATTCCTGTCGCCATGACGTCAATTCTTGGGACCATTACATTGCCAACTACGCGGGCAACACCACAACAGCTAGTGGTTATATTATCTTGTACAATGAAAGACGTAAACGTCATTTGTAATATTCCAGATTTTTCTTTATTCATTCTATATATGTCGTATAGTAACTAATAAAAGTACAAAACGTGGTAAAAATAAAAAAAAGAATGTATCATTTGGGAAGTCGATGTTTCTGAATAAACTGACTTTGATATCATATACTGCTTAATTTCAGATGGTGCTACGACAACCACATTCTGCGGTACACCAGACTACATAGCTCCTGAGGTAATTATTTTGCTTGTGTTCTTTTCAATGCTATTTTTAATGCTATAAAATTGTTTAAAGTAAAACAGTTATAGGAATTTTCGATTAAATTTAGATAGGAAACAGTAGTACATAAACGAAGGGCTCAAAAAATGGAACGAGCACCTTTAGTGCCCATAGACATTTCCAACTAAATAAATTAGCTGTCTATGCATGACAAAATTGTTTAAAGTTTTCTAAACGACCTCTTTATATTCCAATGTTTGACAAAATATATGTATTATGCCTATAAAAACCGCCGGAAAAATTTTAGTCTAAACTTTTACATGTCATATAAAAATACGAGCAAAGCGAATACCTATACATATTCAGATATCAAGACGTTGCGTATGATGATATGAAATTTCAAATACAGCGTGGGATGCGAAAGCGAAACGTGTGATAGAATAAAATTACGTATATAAAACGGTATGTGATGTCCTGGTGTCGGTACAGATCCTGCAGGAGCTGGAGTACGGCCCGTCGGTGGACTGGTGGGCGCTGGGCGTGCTGCTGTACGAGATGCTCGCGGGACAGCCGCCATTCGAAGCCGACAACGAGGACGAGCTCTTCGAGAGCATCCTGCACGATGACGTGCTCTACCCCGTCTGGCTCTCCAAGGACGCTGTCTCCATACTCAAGGGTAAAATTGATACCTTTGAGGCTTGCTATAAGGACGACTCTATCATAGCATCTTCTTTCTCTTTCATAATTAATTTAACTCTTAATTCTTAATTAACCCACTTAAAGTCAAATTGGTGACTATTATTGTATTCTGATAGTGTGTAATGTATTCAAAATAAAAAAATAACAAATTTTAGTAGTTCATAGTTTTAAGTCACATTTTATCTTAATTATTTTTAGACTTTTACTTATTTTTTTCATCGCCTCTATGGTCTAGCGGTTCAGTAGTCGGACTTGACTGCGTGAGGCCCGGGGTTCGATTCCCGGGTCGGGCAATAAAAAGAAAATTGGGTTTTCCCAATTTTCTAATAAAAAAACGTTGCTCGGTATTCGATATGTGCCCGATTGGCGATAGGCTCACAACCTATCACATTGTGGGACATGGTGTCTTCGGCTAGTCGTGGGTGCCCTGGTTGTGCCTCTGCCTACCTCTTCGGGGATATGGGCGAAGATACTTTTTTTATCTTAATACAAATATTGGTAAATTAGATTAAATAGAGTCATCAATTGGATTTTTTGTGGGTTGACACACTATTGCTTTTCAGTATTTAATTATTACTTGACAATAAAAAAAGCCTGTAATCATTATAGTTTCCTCAGTTTTTTTTTTGTACAAGATCATGAGATGACCCATATTTATAAGCAATATGTTATATGTGAGCAGGATTCATGACGAAGAGTCCGGCTCGTCGGCTCGGCGTGCTGGGTGGAGCAGGTGGGATCCGGGCGCACGCATTCTTTCGAGATATGGACTGGGACGCGCTCGCACATCGCCGCCTCCGCCCACCTTTCCGACCGCGAGGCGTGAGTATACACACCTTTAATTTATTGCAACACGATGCCGGCGTCTTTTACATGTTTATTTTTATTTGACCGTCTCGTTGGTCGAGTGGCTAGCGTACATGCTTAACAACATCGATCAACCTCGAGGCTCGGGTTCGATTTCCTACGGGGGCAGGCGTTTGTGTGATGAACATTTAGATGTCTGCATTTCCTGGTCTGGGTGTGTATTAAATTTATTCTGGCATCTAAGTATTTATATGTATTAGTGTCGTTGACTAACGTACACATACACAACCCCTAACACAAGCATATAATTTGCTAACTTTGGGGTTAGATTTAATTTGTGTAAATAGGAATATTTATTTATTTATCTTAAACAAAATAAATTTATAGTCCCCTTCGCATTTAGGAAGCTATAAAAGTAAGTTTGAACCTTAATACTGAGAGTTTTATGTTAGTTGTTTTTTAATAGTTCCGATGTTATCCAAGGGTGGTGTCAAGAGTCCCCGTAACTGGCGTGTTTTTTTTTATGATATTGGAAGGCAAACAAGCAGACGGATTTCCTGATGGTAAGAAATTCACGCCGCCTAGAGATACCAAAGGTGATAATGGTGCTTTGCCAACATGAGGCCGGGATGTTAGGCCTCGAGCAAAAGTAAGTTTACCGGCTACCTTACCCTCCAAACCGGAACACGTCATGACGTTATGGCGACAGGAATAGGTAAGGCGGTG
>NJDC01000796.1:40899-58201 GCA_002245475.1 Calephelis virginiensis | reverse complement strand
TAACAAATGACGGTAGATTTTAAAAAGATGTCATAGCTCCATGTAGGCTAGGCCACGAACTTTTGGATCCACCCTCGTATGTAGTTTTTAAACTGCAAATAGAAAAATAAGGGAGATCGTGTAAAGTATATACCGAAAAAACAAGCATCTTCACTCCCATATCCCCGAAGAGGTAGGCAGAGGCACAACCAGGGCACCCACGACTAGCCGAAGACACCAAGCCTCACAATGTGATAGGTGGCAAGCCTATCGCCAACCGGGCACATTTCAAATCCCGAGCAACATTTTTTTTAATTTGAAAATTCGAATAACCCAATTTTCTTTTCGTTGCCCTACCCGGGATTCGAACCCCGGACCTCATGCATTCAAGTCCAACAACTGAACCGCTACCAAATAAAACAAGCATTAAAAGACATCGGACTGCATGTTAATAAACTACAGCTAAATTTACATTTTGTCCATTTCCACTGAAACACCTTAAGTGACCGCCGGTTAAATGTTGTTACGATCAGATAAGATGTCAATCATGACCGGTAAACAGACAGACACGGATACACAAATAAAAAAAGTATTCAGCTGGTCATTTTTAGTCGCGTTTACCTATGTTTAATACCTATAATTGACCGATTTTTTAGATCTACAGTTTTATCTTCTTGTATATAACATTCTTCTGTCACAGAGTTAGTTACCGTACTCCTTCAAAACGGCTTTACCGATTTTACGTGCATATTCAGTAAGTCCGTGAATCGGCTACTATAATTTTTTCTTACTTCTAAGTAATAAGGGTGTCACCCCAATGTTTAACAAAAATCACATAAAATAGCAGAACAACGTCTGCCGGGTCGGCCAGTTGCTTGTATACATACATACATATATACATATATATCTCCACGCCTAGGCCCATTACGGAATAGGCAGAGAGTATCGAGTGCTAGACCTCACGATCCTGACAAACCTGTCTGGCTTCCTTCACGTTCATTACCCTTTTCATACAAACACGCTGATTTCGAAGACTCTTGACACTACCCTCGGATATTATCCGAGTGATCTGATCGTGAAATGCCAGCCTTAGTCTCCCCGGGTACCTACATCCATCCACATTCGCATTGTATATCTCCTTTGTCAATCTTTCATCTGTCATTCTTTCCACATGACCGAGAACCAGCGGAGCATGCCTTTTCGCATTTTAACACCAATACTCTTTCAATCCCACTCTTTCTCGGATCCCACTGTTACGAATGCGTTCAGCGAGCGTTACTCGTTACATGCTTGTATATATTTCTGATATTGATATTTTCTGTAATTTAATATTGTATGCGTGTGTATGAATATGTATTGACGGATTGAATTACAGAAGAGTAAGCGTGACGCGTCGAACTTCGATGCAGAATTCACCAAAGAGGAGCCCGGCCTCACGCCCGTGCCGCCCGACGTGCTTCGCGCCATTAACCAGGTCAGAAACCAAACCCCACTACCCATACTCACCGTTTCTACAAAAGTCACTGCAATCACAATTCTCACCATATTTATTGTAGATACCAATACTGTTATGTGCAAAACAAAAATAGCAAGGGTCGAAGCGACCACACGAATTTTGTTTTTAGAGCACAATTATTTCTACGCACCTTATAAACTGTTTCATCAGATTTAAGAACTATTTATATATATTTTTTGGATCATATTTTTTGGATTATTTTTTTTGTATTTGCTAAGCTAACACGTTTTTTTTTTATTTCTTTTCCGTGTCAGTAATATTGAGCCCCTCGTTTGTCGTGGGGTTAAACGTACGATCGTAATAGTAATAACTAATAAGTACATACTAATAACAAATCGCATCGGGTTCGATTCCCGACGCGGACAGACATTTGTGTGATGTTTTATGTGAGAGATCAGCGAACAAGCACACTGCTTTCCCGATGGTAAGAGATAACCGTCGCCTATAGGCACCATAATGTTACAGATTCGTCGCTGTCCTGTTGCCAGAGTGTTAGGCCTATTGGGCAAAAAAAAAAAGTGCGTATTATTTATTTTTAAAATAATTAAACTCTAATATCAAAAAAGAGTAAAAACACTGTGGTTTTTGCCGTATCTATATAAATAAAAAATAATTTTATAATATAATAATTTTAGTCATTTTACTACTCATGAACAGATGGAATAATTTTGCTATTTTTTTGTTGTGTCGTTTTTGTGTTGTTTAATATCTAGCCAGGAGAAGTAAAAAAATGACTTGGACGGAATATCAGAAAATTTAAGAAAACTCAACGAAAATGTATTTCACATAACAGTCAGTTGTTAGACAATCGAATTAAATGTTCATATTGAAGACCGTCTATCGCAGAGGTTCCTAAACTTATTTCATGTAACGCCCACTTTGAAAATTAGCAATTTTGTAGCGCCCCCTCTGCGTGATTTCTCGTCAAAAAATTTGATAACATTTTTTATTTAAAATTATCACGCCTGGAGTTCAAAAAAAATCTTTTTTTCATACTTCCTTACCGCCCCTCTCTAGGCTTCCAGCGCCCACAAGAGGGCCTTATCACCCACTTAGGGAAAGGTTGGTGTATCGGACCAGCTAGTTAATGAAGTAAGAATTATCCAAGTCGGTGTTATTGCAGGAGGAGTTCAAAGGATTCTCGTTCGTGAACGGCGACTTCAACCCGACGGCGGGTGCGGAGGGTGCGCCGGTGGGATGAGCGCCGCCCGCGCTAGCTGAGATATCAGACACGTTACCGACCTGACTACACCTTAAGCCGACACTCACCACTCACCCTTGAACTCGTACCCAGTCGAGTTACTAGGACGAGTTTAAGCCCACTTCCTGGCTAACACTTAATCTACGGGGTCACATGGGCCTGGTATCATTTAATACAAGCTTTCGTTGCACTCTATTACACGTCTTATTTGGAATAGTGTAATCGTTGTGTTGGGTTCAATACCGTCCCTTGTACACTGGATTTAATAATTAGATATTAATAAAGCCCGTGTTACAAAAAAAATGCGCGGACGCATTGAATTAACAAATATGTCGCTGTAACTTTTTAAGTCTAGATAATTATTAAATCAATTTTAGAAGCTACACTTTAAACCATAGCTGATACTGTGTCAAGTTTGCTGAAATTAATCGCCTTGTGTGCTGTAGTCAAATTTTATTTAAAACTGCTTTAAATTAAGTTATTATTTACCCAAAGATATATTTAGCTATTATAATCTTTAAAACAAATTATACAAGGCATCATCGACCAGTATCTTATTTGAATTGAAATAAGTCGGTTCGATGTAAGAATCATATTTTTTTTCATGTTTCTTGTAGGTATTAGCCAGGAAACAAACAAAGGCTTAAGTTATCGGGCCATATTGCTAAGGTATCTCAGGTTATGCTAATCAAATACCTCATATCTTTTGAGACGTGTCTCGTCAGTAACGAGTGGCCAAAGCGTTTATTTGAACAGGTTACTTGGAAGATTCTGTCCAATAATCTCGCTGAGATCTGATCTATATACAATGCCATTGCTTTATATACAGCGGAATCCTAAAGGAGACGCTACTATAAAAGGTCCTAATGTAATATTAAACAATTGCTACTCGCTGGTAATTGTGCGAGCGAGATGTGTATATTCTTTCAACGCCATGAAATCGAATTATGTTCGTTAAATAAGGGACATGTGTTTAAAATAAAATATTTTGTTATCCGAATTATTCTAATACTCTCTTATTTAAAAAAATATTTTAATGCAATACAATACGCATAATTCGACTTCCGAAGTTGCGCTTAGTTCCAAAGTCCATACAAGTTTGGTTTATGAACTATGTAAATTTATGGATGGATTTATGGAACTGAGTATATATGCAGATAGTTTTTACCTCGAGTACATGTGGGTATTGCAATGCGATTTGCTATCTGTATCTGATAAATTGCTAAAGGACAAAAATGCTTGACATATCCTTGTCTCTTTCTGTACTATCTATACTAAAAAAGATAAATATATAAACCGTAGTGCTGGGCTCGCATGTGCAAAAGGGAGGTTGTCGATAAAACGTGCCATATTTTTAAGATTATTTTGAACACTAATGTGTTGGTTATAACGTGTTAAATGAAATGCCTAATGAGTAATATGGCGTCTCCCTCGTACATTGAACAGGCAGTAATAGTTTAACATTGCTATAGTTGTTGATAATATTTTATTTAAATATATATTGCCCTAAACGTGTCTAAGTGAGGTTAGAGCAATTATTGTTGTAAATATGAAAGCGAAATGATCGCCTCGCTGTGGCCTCGCCGACTCACTGATTTCTCAACCATGTTTTCCCTTATTAACAATATAATACATTAATATTTTTATATTAGTGAGAGTAAATAATATATCGATATCGATAAAATTATTTATTAAACATTTGTTGCGAATGCAATATAATAATTTTATAGTCCTACTCATCGTGTTTGAGTTTATTTATAACGTTTGTGTTGTTAACTGACGCGATTCGAAAACTAACAAATTAAGAATTCGCCATAAAAAGAATCGATGAAATATCTCTGACTTCATTTAATTGACTGTATTAGATATTAATAATTTTAGGCGTGTAACATTAGAGTACATTTCTTTTCAAATATTTGACAAAAAAATTAATAATAATTTTGACCAATTCTACTAACTAAACCTAGATAAATACTACCCTTAAATGTGCGAGAGTGTTTTTAATGTATCACATAAATTAAATACTTTTAAATTTAATTTAAATAATTCGGAAACGTCTTGTTTATTTTTAAATTCTGTATTAATATACAGTTGCATTTATATAACTAACAATCGATATGTAGAATTGAAGGAATGAATAATTATATGTCTACGCATGAAATGTGATTGCAATTTGATATATGGCTAATACGGCAATATGGCTGCCTTGCCCTTTTTCCGTTTTGGAATAATAAGTTATATGCTGAAATTGATATTTATGATTTTTTAAATACTATAAAACATAATATTTAACAAATTTTGTAAAAGTTACATGTAAAACTTACAGAAAACGCGACACTACAAACAAATTTCTATTTAGTTACAATTAAATTGTTAATGTTGATTGAAGAAAAATACATTATGTACATTTGTTACTACGACACTTGGCGAGTAATTGTGACCAACTTAAAAAATATATATGTAATAAATCCACGTGCTAGTATTTACGTCAAAAAGAAATATATAAATAAAAAAAACAAAAATATCTATAAGCTTTACCTGCTAGGTGTTCTATGTATTTTTTCGTTAATAAAATGGATTTTTACATAAAATAGATTAACACTATTATTAAAATTGTAGTGTAGTCGGTGTAGGCCACAGGCGGTCGCCTGTAAACCCCATTCGCGATAGTGGCGTTATCAAATGTGTATGTATGTCCGTGTGTTTGCGTGCTTGTCGAGAGATCGCTGCGGTTTTGTTCCGTAAACATGTTTAGTCATTATTTTTGTCACTAGATCTAAGATTAACACTCGCAGATGCTATGTTGTCTTTGGGACTTTGAGCTCTGTTTTACTGCTTTTCTCTAGCTTCAAATATTTCGTATATTATTTAACACTTCCACGGAAGTTTTTACAAAAATCATCAAAGGTGCTAAATTATAATATTATTTTATTAGATTTTTTTCTTAACTTGTTTTATATATTTTGACCGTTATATAATATGATTGGTATTTACAATTTTGTTTGTAATATTTTTTATTTTTTTTTTCTATTCGGTGATCATTAATGGATAATCGAAAGATCACTCGCTAAGATTTTTTTTATTACGCTGCCATTTAGTTTGGATTATACAATTTTAATGACGAAGTAGTAAAACAGGTCACAATCAGAGAAGTTTTGTTTTAAGTTCGTGCTCTGTAGCCCGAGTGGGAGTTTTCGTAAGAGTTTATTACCGCGTTTGCGTTGAGACGATCCACAAAATGTATGGTTTTATTTAGTTTTATTAACAGTCCGCTAGAGGCGCTGACAATAACTTCATACATTTGGGTTGTTTGAACACAAACGCGATTGTCACTTTATAAGCCCAAGTTGTGTGTCGAGTTTACGTTTCTAGTCCAATGGTTTATAGTGAAATATCCAATACTCATAGATTTTTGGTTCGCCCGCTACTTGCATTATTTGTTTGACAAATGCGTATTGCTCTTTGTTATAAGTTATTTCTATATAGTGCAATCTGTCATAAGAAATCATTAAATATTTTTGTTTTCTATATTTTGATACACGAGTAAATAAAATATATTGTATATAGAATTTTATTGAGATATAATAATAAAAAGAAATGAACATAATATTTACGTATTTACGAACGAGGGTAAGTATAAAAAAATATCTATGTTAAATGTTATTGAAGAAATTGCCCTCTTAAAATACTGCCACTAGCAGTCATAAAGTAGCTGATAAATAATATTTACTGGCCCTCGATTTTTATTATTGTACTTAGCGTATTTTTAACATATTGGCAACAAAGATAGAAGAATTTTTATCAAGGTTTTTGTAGTAGTTAAAGTACAAAATGAAGAACATATTTTTTAAAGAATTACACGTTTTTAGTCTTGAAGCTTTGTTTAATGAAAAATTAAGGAAAGTCGTAAAAATACTAACGATTTGACATATAACAAAGTTAAAAGTCAGAAGGCATGTAATTAAGTCGAGTACCAGAAAAAGATTTCATATACTTTATGCACTTAGAAGGGCTTTGAAAGCAATCACTTTGAGTGTAAAATTGTATCATGGGAATTTTTCGGAATTGTTTTCGACAGTTCATTTAACAAAATAGTAAAAGAAATATCACTACATAGTTTATTCCTCTCTGCAGGCATTAATAATGTACTGTCGCTTTTTGATTTGCCAATGTGTCCTGTAAATAACTTATTTCTAAGTACACATGATATACTTTTACACCTTCTCTATATATATAAAATGTTCTATTTTATTTCGCCTATTTCTCGTCACGGTATTTTGCCATTTTCGGCATACGTTCTGTAGTATTACTTAGTTTTAAGTAACCAAAACCAAAGGCTTAGCTAGTAAGTTTTGTTTTAATAAGTTATGTTTTGAACGAAATTGTATTATTTTAATGTGAATGAGTTAAATGAATGACAAATCCAATATTACTGCTATAAATTAAATAAAAAATATATTTTAGTACGGTATTAAAAAAATAAATAAAACGTGCGAACAGATTATTCAATACATATAAGTGTATATATAGTCTGATCAATACGATATATTAAAATACAAAATATGTGTAAAAATATTTCGTATTTACTATTTTAAAAATAAATGTATGTTGTTAAAATTCTTTTAAAATAACGGTATGATAACCGTAACATTACATAAAAAAACTTTTTTTCTATGTTGAACTTTTTAATTTGTTAAAATATCTTTGACAGTATAGTAACACAAATAACATCGATATAACATAAAAAATAAGATTTATAACGATATTATATTAACGCTTAGTGTTTACGGCAGACATAGTAAACAATTTGCACTTATCCAGTGAGATTTTAGGGATAGTGTTTATTAATAATTAATGAATCTTCGGTGAGTGGAATACTTGTATGCATGTCATATTTATACTAGTAAATAGTTGGGGCTTTTGACCACGATAAACACTAATATTATAATTTAAGATTTGACCATTTGTCCGTAATAGTTTACATTAAAGTAATACAATTTGGTGTGTCGTCCCCGAGCTGGTGCGAAAAAACGCGATCGTCTGTAGATGAGCGTCATTAAAACACAAATGCTTCACGTAGATTAGTGTATAATATTATAAATAAATATATAAAGTACACGTACCAACGGGACAAGTACACTATGATATAATCAGTGTCGTTTACTGTTGTGTGATTTGGTTGTTTTGGTGTTATTTTTTGTGACATGTATGACTTGTGTCAAGTGGTTATATGTGTTTATGTGCGCAAAATAGAAAAATCATAGTTCGTAGACAAATATTAGGTACAGTACAGACGACAGCAAAAATAACGTGTGATAAAAATATTCTTGAGTTAATCTCTCCACTTTCGCTATAAGTACTGTCTATATATGCTTGTATCGATGTGTAGTCGTCTACAATATAAAATATATTCTCATTGGTTTTTCAAAATATTCCATCTGTGTAAGTGCGTGATTGAATTTATAATAACGCCCAGCGATGTTCCAGTTAGTATTGTATTAATAGTTTTGAGAAGTAGTCGTAGAATTCATTTTCTAAAAGTAAGTACTGTAAGTGATAAAAAAATAGTTATATAAAACATCGGTACAAGCTGGATAGTCGAAAACTCCGTCTGATATTTCTTAATCGTTGGTAACATTTTATTGGAACGAGGACTTAAATAATAATTTATTTCAAAACCATTTTTTTTAATATATTATTCTAATTCTAAATACTTAACATGTGAATGTTTTTAACGTGTTAAACTTTTCTTACTTTTTAAATAAAATCACAATTGTATTTAAATAATAATTGTTGCTGTCTGTACTTAACAAGTCCATAGAAATAGCGTTTAGTTATACAATGTTAAATTTTGGTTTGTAAAAGTTTTTGTTTGTGCAATAATTTTGTACTAATAGCGTGTGACGTTGTTACTGATACCTACTATTAACAAAGAAGATTTTATTATGTTAAACATGATTGTTTCAATAAAAATAGTGTTATAGAATATTTTATTAAATAAATATATGATTTAATATCAATGTTATCTGATGAAAGATTATTTATTCAGAATTCTAAAAATATTGTTATACAAAGCATAAATTTATCGCGCAAAACATATACATTCTGTAAAATATTGTAAAAAAGATTTATTAAGTGCTGTAGGTGCAAATTATGAAAAACACAACAATTTATTACGAATCAGGCAGTGTGTTCTGATATTTCGAGATTTAAATATAATAATGTGTTATAGGAACACACAGCGTGGCTCGTCCTCAAAGTATTTTTTTATATTCAGTATTCATTATTTTTATATAATTTGTGTTTTATTAACTAAGTGCGTTAATCGTTTTTTTGTATATTTTATAATTAAACAGTTTGTTAAGTTTACTGATAAATATGGCACAAGAACTACGCCATTTTGTAGTTCCATTTTAAGTCCAGCGCAAAGCTTAATTTATCAATTTATTAGTGAATGTTTTAACATCAGTAGACCTCTATAATGAATGTATATTATATAACTTATTTTCTCACTTAAAATCTATTTCCCTGATTCATTAAAAATAATTACCTCAATCGCACTGTCTCCTCCGACACTACTTAAAAAATGGGTTTACCAGCTTATTTAAGGGCTTACACATAAGTTTAAATCAAAATGCAATTCAGTTTCAATGGTGATTAAATCAGTCGACTAGACTCTGGTCCTGTTATTCCAATGCTATACATTTCTATAGTTTAATGGATAAATCTGTGCGTCAATTTAACTTTTATTTTACCACATAATCTAAACACAAGCGTGCCAAATATGAAAGATAATTTTATTGTTTTTGATTTAGTTTTTTTTATAGGATTTTTAATATATTGTGATTAGTAATCTATTTAATAGCATAATATCTAAGTTTCTTCTAATCGTGGTGTTATGTTTGTCGTATTAAAATTTATTAATTTAAAAATTGAATATGCTTCCAATTAAATACATTCATTTCATATCTATGTTTGTGCTAATAAAATTTAATTTTCAGAATTTAACTCGTTATCCAACAAAACAATATTAACAATTCGATAATGAAGTAAACATTCAACTTCAATGCTTTTACCAAGTAGCTACTAAAGTGATACTACGTTGTACATTTAACTTTTTAGGTTTCAATTCTGTTTTTTTTAGTTTCTGAAAGCTTTACTATGGCGATTAGATGACCGTCTTCTAGAATAATGTCCACATATTAAATTACAGTGGAAGATGTAAGTCTTAATTTTTTGGAATACAATTTAGTTTTTTTAATTTTTTATCGGTTACAGGAATGTTAGTCATAAGCAAATTGTACTTATTAATTATTATTAATAATTCTAATTCACAAATCTACTTGCATGTACAAAGATCTCCAAGTGATTTTTTTATTTTTATCTTCGATTTTAATGCGTACATGTATTTAATACTTTGCCCACAGATTCTCAAATTATCTGTTCATTTTATTTCAATCATATAAGTTTCTTGTGCCATACTTTTTGTATAATTATTATATTAATTATATCGTTAGAAGTTTTATTAAAATTGTTAAACTCGTAAGAATATTTATTTATAAAAAGAACATACCAAAATTTGGTGCTTGATTTTATTATTTGTAATATTTTATGCCGTGAGTAATATCATATACAAGAGATTATTAATTACTGATACGCAAATGAAAAATTACTTTGTCGCAAAGGAGATTTTAAAATGAGAATTTATTTGTAGGAAAACTAGTCTTTCAAGGTAAAAGTTATGTTGGTTTTTGGACTCGAATCATTATCGAAAGGCTTCGTCTTTATGTATATTGGTAGTTGATAATCATCGTGTATATATATGTAAATTGACATATCAGTAAATAGTTTCCGTTCATAATTGATTTTGAATCAATTATTTTACATAAAACGCTCCATAAAAATGTTTAAACTATTAACATATTCTAGTTCTCGTAGTGATGTTTTTGTAAGATATTTTTTTGATAATTTATTTTGTGGTTGTAAAATTTTTTGTACTCATTTTTTAAGATATACGCTTCTCAGAGGTGTTTCAGCCAAAGATTGGATTTGTACAAAGCGGCTCGAAGCCTAATTTGTTGATCGTGACGTCTTGCCACTGCTATCTGAAATACGTGTATAGGATAATGTTTTCGGTATAAATAATGTAACATGTGTTTTGTATGGACGATGCTTGCGGCGCGAGGCACGATTTCTACATAATCGGGTGTCAGAATACATAAACGTCTATCATTTAGTCGTTCACATATTTTATTGAGTGTATATTGATTTTATTTATGATTTGTATATTTAAAACTAATAATAAATTATATTGAAAATGTATGTCTTATATGCAGTAAAAATCCGTTTTAGTTGTAATATGGCTTTATGATGACTAAATTATTTTTTATGGTTACGTCAATCCCGGTTTATACAACAAGAAATATTTTTTGTCCACGTTCTTCTCGTTGTCATTTTATTATATTTTGGAGAACCTGACATCATGATATTTAGCAGGGTATTACTGAATTTCGTATTTAGGTTCTTAACAAAAATATGTTTTAATTAATACTAATTTAAAATCAATATATAAATTAGATGTTAATACATTACTTAACCAATTTTAACGGTTATTGGTAAATCTTAATTGGACCGAGTTATGCCGAAATGTACCACCGGCATAAAGTTGATTTCGAGAAAACGGCGTCTGAAGTTAAATTTGTAATTACACGAGGTTATTAATTTATTATTAGTATCAGTATGTCTTAAAATATTTTATTAAATTGATTGACCCAAAGCTATTTGGTATTTATTTAAATTATCAAGGGTTCACCACACGTTTTTGGGTCATTGCAGCAGAAGTGTTTTAGACTTAGTCCTTTTGTGTGGCTTGGTTCATAGATATTTTATTTTGTGTCAAATGTAAATGTAGGATGGGTTATTTTTGCTGAGTAGTAATGTAGCACATTCTGATCAGTTTGGTGTCAATAACTCATTTTTTGACAATGTGTGAGATGGCATATTTCGGCATAACTCGGTCCAATTATGATGTGTTGTGTTATTGAAATAGAAATGTTAGTTTCTAATAAATTAATATTAACGGTTACATAGATATTGTTTGTTGCACTCACATCACTAATATTGTAGATGCGACTACTTTGAAGGCAACCGTCTTTTTTTTTAATACTTACAATGAGAGACAAATTTATCGTGATAAATTTCCAGACCCGAAAAACTAGAACACATTCACACGAGCGGTAAAAGTACGTCTCGTTAAAATCCGACAATCGTGGTGAGCACCAACTAAACTTATTATGGATGTATGTATGTTACCTTTTTTCAATGAAACAAAATCAAAAGAGATGGAACATTTTAGGATATTGCTATCTTCGTACGTTTAATACAAGAAATATATTTAACGTCTGTAGAAATGTCACGTACAAATTAATCTGACAGCACTAAATGTGTTTTCTTTCTATTACTTTCGTTGAAAGAAGATAGTCTTAATTTGAAATTAAAACACCGCCAATAGCGTTTCTACACGAAGCTTTCTACCTAAAATCTAACACCTAATTGCGATATCTTTCGCGATAAAAACCGTCACGTGAGTAGATGTTAACACTCATATAAAACGCTCGTGTGTATCCACCCTAAACTCGTATTATTGGAACGTGCCTCACGCTAATATAGTTGTACGTTTATTGCGTTAATTAATTGTAGCTAACCGACGCGGTCGTGGGAGGAGGGGGGGGCGTCTATATTTGTTGTTTGTTCACTGATCACTATTAGAACACATTTAGCGGAGTAAATCATGCATATATTATAGTTTTATGATGAAATATGTAAATGTAATCCTACATGTCTATTAAATCGATGAAAATAGATTATTTTATGCTGTAGTTATTTTTCAACCCTTTTTTTTATTCCTATAACCTATAACTATAACCTACTTTTAAACAGAAATAAGGAGGAGTTTGTATATTCGACTTCTTTATTTTTTATTGTTATTGATCAAATTCTCCGTCATTTCTGAACCGGTTTTAAGAATTGTTTTGTAATAGAAACAGTGCTCTTCTGAGGCTTCTGTCTGAGGTCTGATACTGGAGGAAAGTCGAGGAATATACTTATTTCATGTGTAGGTTGATGACTTACGGCCAATGTTAATAATGTATCTCTAAAGATGGGTTTCAAGCAATCTAAATAGCTGCGTATCCGCCGGCCTATCCTATACCTAATTACCATATTTATCCTGTCCACAGATACTCGTATGTTATTGGCAAGCGATAACATAAAAATGGATCAAAATATCAATCTTGGACAGCAAGTTTTAGATTGGGATTAATTTTGTCGGTCAGTCGGTTTTTGTTGCCCGACCCGGGAATCGAACCCGGGAATTCATCAAGTTCAACACCTGAACCGCTAGACCACAGAGGCGATTACATGTTGGTATTTTTATGTCTGCGAAACCAATAATTTAAATGTTCACACTCTGTATGTGATCAAGCGCAGTATGTCTGCAAAATCCCTAATGTCATATATGTCGAAAATAATTTGTTAATTCAAAAACCAACCTATCAAAATCCGTTTTATATAGGCCAAGTCTATAGTAAATCTGGAATTGGTGAAAAAGAAAATAATAGTGACAGTAAAAATTTGAGGACAACTTGATCAATTTTATTTATCCTCAAGCCTCTTGTGGGGTAGGCACATTGACCCTTGGATAGTTACTTTACTCTTTGCTGTGCTCTTTGCATTGACCTCTAATTATATGGAGATGAACTAACTACGAAAAAAGCTTTCTTTCTTTTCTTTCCTTAGGTTTTGGCAATCTCGTTAGTATTTTGCCATTAGTCAAGTAGAAATTTGCATAAAATTTTACATCAATTTTAATAAATTATCCCCCTTACTGCATGGAATTAGATATGAATTTGAAATAAATGTATGATGTTACTCAAGCAGTTAGAAGGTATAAAAAATACAAAAAAATATGTATTGTATATTTTCAGATTTATTGACAAAAAACAAAGAAATTCATATATGATACTTCATGCATGTATCATATATGATATATGGGAAAAATGCTATCAAATATGATACCATGCATTAAGGGTAGTGAAAAATAAAGAGGTTATTTGGTCAATACATCCGCAATAGCTAATTTGAAATCAAGCAATGGCATAAGCATTTTCAATTAAGCCATATAAGCCAGGCGTTGACCTCGTGATTTACTTTTCTTTTCCGGTTGTATCTTTGCACAGTTGTAGTTGGGGGTCATGGGTGGGTCCATGCGTATGTAAACAAAACATTTTGAGTAGTCAAAAACAAAATCTGAAACTGGTTTACAAAATTGCGCTACATGTTAGTAAAATATACGTATTTTAAAAAATGTTATGAAGCCTGTGCCAGTCATCTATTTGTAAAGGTTCTTAGAATAGTTCTTTTACGTGATCGGTGATTATCGAACAAACACCTAGTCAAGCAAACAAACTCGTTTATTTAAGTATAGATAGGTAAGTAGGTATCATTAACTGCCCCTTCGTGATTTTTTTCAAACATTGTGATTTACATTATAGACTAAAAGAACCTCTGTTCCCTTCACTGACAAACATCATGTAGGGTTACTCTTGAATCTCGATATCATGCGAAATGGAAATTGGAATCGAATATGTCACTTTAGGTACTTTTGAACACAGAATTAGGGGATTATTAACATTTAGTTACAAATAAATTCAACGAATAGCATAAAATAATTTACTATTTACTATTAACTAAATGGTAATAATTCGCCAGTATTGTGTTCAAGAGTACCTAAAATGACATATTAGATTCCAACTTCTAATAATGCATGAATCGAGCTTCCAGAGTGACCCTACTGCTTGGAGATTTTTTAGATTGACTATTTGGATAAATGCATATTGTATCATATTTGATAGTTATAAAAACTATACACGGTTGCATGGTTTATGACAATGAAATTACACCACTACTGCATAATGTTTCATTTATGATACGAAAGAAAATCGATGTAAAGTAAGAGAAAATTTGAATAAAACAAAATGCATTTATGTTATTTGGCTAGTAAATGAACTTATCTAATAGAATATAACTAATAATTATTTGATGACTCAATAAATAAGGCAGAAAATTGAATTTGAAAAGTCCTAACTTAGCGGTCTTGAATTCTCGAATTCAAATTGTTTTGTTTTTTAATTTTATCCCAGTCGGGGAAAGGCAAAGGATCTGAGTCCATACAGCCACGTCTTCCGTATTAATCAATCTTTTTCTTGTAGCATATTTTCAATTCATGTCTTCCGTATTCATTCTTTATTTCAGTCATTAGTCACTAATTTACAAAGTCATGTCTGTCTTGAGTAAAACGGTGGTTTCGTTATACAAGCTCGTCTATGACATTTGGCGGCAGCGAGGAAATTGACGTTACACTAATTTCTTCATGATAATTTCATTTGTGCACATTCACTGAACAAAATTAAACTAATTCCCACCTAAATTAACCAATTTTACTCATGTTTTACACTAAATTCAATAATTGTGAAGAAAATGCGACCATCTTCATTCACGATGGCGCCAAAACTCCTCTCGAATTCAAAGTGACAACTGACATATTTTTTTTAAAAAAAAAGACTGGCTTACACCTTTCAGGTTAAACGTCAAGAGTGTACGTCCGGTTCCGTATTTTTGTGTTGCCTATAGAGAAACAATAATTTTTTTGGCGTAGATGGAAAAAATTGAAGTGATTAGATATGATACGTCATGCGGTAAGGGGTTATAATAAGTCATCAGTCATAAGTCTTCAGTAAGTCATGTCAGGCTCTTGGGTAAAGCGGTGGCCCTTTTACACAAGCTCACGTAATGAGATTTGGCGGCAACGAGGAAATATACGATACGCTAATTTCTTTATTATTATTTCATTTGTCCACTTTCACTGAACAAAATTGTACAAAATGCCACCAAAATTGACTAATTTCATTCATTATTAACACGAAATTCAATAATTATGAAAAAAACTTCGACCATCTTTTCTCTCGATGGCGCCAAAACTGACGAAAAAAAAGCTTGCCATTGGCTACAAAATATGGCTGACATTATTATGATATTATAAAGCTGTCCAGAAAAAATAGAGTATCGATACCGATACATGATCTATTAGGGCGTTTTCGTAGAAAAACGTCCCGGTTCCAAAGTGGACTACCGCTGGCGGCAGGAATAGGTAAGGCGGTGGTACCAATCCGGACCAGTCGCTGATAAACTCTACCACCTAGTCACATGTCTCGGTGTTAGTGACGGTGAGCCTATGCTCGCCTTTTACGAGCTGCCTTTCAAGGAAGGTAGATGGACTATTCTACAAAGGAGCCCGGACCAACACGGGGTAAAACAAACAAACATACAAACTTTCGCATTTATAATATTAATATCAAAATGGTTAAATAATTTTAGTAGGTATTAAGTAAATTTTTTTTACTTATTATTATATATTTAATTACCTACGTATTAAGTAAAATTTAAGTGTGGAATGTAATACATAATAATAATATATTAAAAATGGAAATAATATAACATATTTTTTTTACTTAATGTGCTGTATTTGTACCTAAGGGTTTCAAAAATTAACAAAAAAAACAAAAAATAAAATTAAAAAGTATGGTCCTATTTTGTCCCTGTTTTTATACGAAAATAACAGATGAAACTAAAATTTGTAATGAGTTTTACTAAAAAAAGTGTGTGTGCACTTATGTACACGCGTTAGAAGTTATACTTCTTCGGCGTAATAAGATAAAAATCTTTTTAAAAACTAAAATGTTATCTATAGCTAACTTCATAGCTAACTTCATCATGTCGGTTTTTCGTGACGGTGTGCGCGCGCATCGTAAAAAATTACCCTCATAATTTTTTCCTAACGCGCCAAAAGAAGTATAACTTCAAAAATTATATTGCATAGTTAAATTTGAGAAGACTTATTGTTATTTTAAGTATGCAATGGTTTGATTTTGATATGTACATATTGCTTTGAAGAAACTAAAACCTATCAACTAAAACTTCAAAAACTCAGTCGGGATTATGAATAGAGGGCATAACTTTGTATTTATCGACTTAATTAAATGTAAATCAAATCCAAACTCTCCTTTTTATACTCAGTTAAAAAATGTTCCTCGGATGACAACCCTAACGAAAAAGTAACATTGGGCAATGTTGTCAACGATGTTTAAAAAATATCCTTGTGACTTTGCCCACCGCTATATTTTATGATTTTATGTTGCGTTTAGCGAAGAAAACTAGTCTATATCATTAATTTCTAATGTAATAACAAATGTATAAAAATTACTTCCCTGCAATAACTCCAAGTAACACTTCTCGAAAAAGTTTTTTTAACAGTTTTTGCCCGCAAAAAAACACCCTAATTTCAACATCGTCTGACAGATAACTAAAGTAACATCTGTAACAGTACGTCCCATAGGGTTGCCAGAAATATAATGATTTTTTTACTATACACACAATGTGCTTACTAACTATGGATAAATTTGGTATTTTTTAAGTTTTCTAAGAAATACACAACTGGGCAAAGTCAACCGTAGAGGGCAAAGTTGCCATGTTTTACGGTACCATAAAAT
>NJDC01000796.1:0-13541 GCA_002245475.1 Calephelis virginiensis | reverse complement strand
CAATCATCAACATGGTTGTCTAAGTTTATGTAGTAAAATTCTTGTGTTCGTGTGTTTGTCACTGAACTCCTTCTAGACGACTGAACCGATGTTGATGAAACTTTTTGTGTGTGTTCAAGGGAATTCGATAACGGTTTAGATTCACAATTTGGTCTCCTGGAAAATATTTTTTTAATTAATTTTTTAATAACAAGTAGCTGTTGATTTTGGAATGTTACAGCCTTACCAATGGCGTTAAGAATGTTTGGAGAATACTTAAACCGCAGACTTTACTGGTGGTAGATGCAGTGCTGCAACTTCCTCGAGTATTCACTGCATTAGCTATTCCTGCTGCCATAATGTATCAGTCATGATCCTGCCTGGTACCCGGTAGCCGTTAGACTTGCACGATAGGCCTAACATCCCGCCCACAGGATAGCAACGCACCTATAATATCTATGGTGTCTATAGGCACGGTTATCTATTAATAGCCGAGCCGTATACTGGTTTGCTGATTTCTCACAAAAAGAACTAATGTAAAAGTTGAACATCATTGCCTATTTATGCTTAATATCTTGTACTACTTACTTTAAGTCCACATACTTGATTGCTTTTCTGTAAATTCCTTTATTTTAAAGTGATCAAATATAGCAAACAAGTTTACGTCTGTCCTATAATAAGAGACGACAGTGGCCTACGCATACCATTACTATTATAGGCATGTGCACGTCATGCAGTCAGATTGTCTATTGAACTTTACTTCTACTCTCCGAACTGGAACATAAACTGTACTTCCTTACCTTAGCAAGGTGATGCGCAGCACTCTGCTAATAGTGAAAACGATCACAAGCACGTGTTGGTCCGGGCTCCTTTGCAGAATAGACCATCTGCCTTCTTGCCAGGCAGCTCGTAAAAGGCGAGCATAGGGTTACGGTTTCTAACACCATGACACCTGACTAGGTGGTAGAGTCTCGCAGCGTTTCGCCCAGATTGGTACAACCGCCTTACCTATTCCTGTCGCCATAACGTCAGCGCTGATCGTTGACGTGTTCCTGTTCGGAGGTTAAGATAGTCGGTAAACTTACGTTTCCTCGAGGCCTAACATCCCGGCCTCGGGTTGGCAACGACCATTACCATCTTGGTGTCTTTAGGCGGCGTGAATTTCTAACCATCAGGAAATCCATTTGCTGGTTTGCCTTCCAACATCATGAAAAAAAACAAACACAAGTGACATTAGTTGTCTGCAGGCCATATGTAGTTTTTACACCTGGCAACATATAGATCTGATGGTTTTCAGTCTAACATAAAAAGTATAATCTTCAACCAGTATGAATACGCATTTAGGAAAGCCCCAGGTAGATAAGTATCATGAGAAGACTGCGGTAGTGGCGTGCTTTGGGGTCGTTTGTCTGCGCCGATACATTGTGGTGATGCGTCGCGGATACGCTGTATCTGATCCCAGCCTCTCCCAGGAACGATCGCGTGGCCCAACCAGCAATTTGTTATGAAACCGCTAACTTGCTGGCTGCTTGGGAACCTTTATCCAGACCTAGACCAGTTTTCTTATTTATTACAATAAGGTTAGATACTTTACAATTTTTTTCAGAAAAGGCACCAGTTTTATCCTAAGTACCAAATCAAAAGTGTGGGAGTTGCTAATTTGACACTGTATTAAGAAGAAAAAATGTGAGTTGTCACGGGACGCCTGGCACATGTGAAATTTCGTCATTATTTTGTAAAAGTAATACGCAGAAAAGATCAGATTGTGATAGGAATGTGTTTATTCTGGTATCTATTAAAGTATTCCTACGTATTAGTATCGTTAACTAACACTCATAACACAAGTATAATAAATATACGAGTAATTTGCTTACTTTGAGATTAGATTAAATTTGTGTAACTTGTCCAAGAATTTATTATATGTGTAAAAAGTGTTAAACCATAATTATAGCAAAATATCCCTTTGTAGTGTAGTGGTACGGGTTTATTTCCCGGGTGGGGCTAAAAACAAAAGTTTTTTTTTCAATTTTCTGATAAAAGAAACACCGTTGCTTGGGGATTGGATATGAGCCCGGTTTGCGATAGGCTTGCCACCTATCACATTGTGGAACTTAGTGTTTTCGGCTAGTCGTGTAGTTGTGGGTATCCTGACTATGTCCGTTCGGGGATATGGGCGTGAAGATACTTTCTAAACCAAAATTCATAATTTATTTTAAGGGCACTAAGGAAAAAAAATAGCAATGTATTACTAAAAAATACTACATGCAATAAACCACTACATCTTAATACATTGGTAATATTTATAGTGAAGATTGTAGAGGAGTTGTCTACCAGCGAGCTAGCTTGACGTACGGCCTGTAATTGGCCACTTAATATAAACGAGAGCGGCCAGATCTTGGGCAGATAGCGCGATGGATTAGGTGTCGGTCGCGGAAGTCGTTACCGCAGATCTATCGTAGCGGCGCAGATATTTATTAACCAGATATCAAATACGTGAATCACGACCCTGGCACTAATAACCGCCATTTTGTTTTTTTTATTCTGTTTTTGTTTAAAGCATGAGAGTAGTATAAATGCGGTCGAAATGAGAGCGCTACGGAAAATCTGTGGCTAACGCTCGCTGACTGTTCATAACATTGAGATCCGATAAAGAGTGGGATTGAAAACAAGTGTTCGGTTATATGGACGGAGTGACAAAGCACATATACAATGCGAATATGGAACGTTGACATTCTGCGATCAAATTGCTCGGATGTTATCTGAGAGTGGTGTCAACAGTCTCCGGAACGACGTGTTTGTATGAAAAGCGTAATGAATGTGGGGGAAGCTAGACAGGTCTGCCAGGATCATGAGATTTGGCACTCGATAGGTAGGGGAAACCAAGGTGAGTTATGACAGAGGAGAGTTGTGACATCGTTGATTTTTTGGAATCAATTAACAGATATTGAGCACTCTATAGTATACGTTTATCAGTTCAAGTCTCGGGCTAGCAAACGTGCACTATTGCGAATTCGCAGTTTAATATAGATTCCCAAAAATCGACGATGTCACAAATCTCCTCCGTCACAAGTCACTTCGGTCTCCCCTACACTCTAGTCTCTACCTATTCCGTAAGAGACTTGGTGTGGAGATATGTATATATGTATTATATTCTTAATTATTTCTTGAATAGGTGAGAATTTCACAGAAAAAACTCATATAAATTTAACTTTCGGCCCACTGATATGCCAATCTATTTCATATATAATATTCTGCATTTTAATCTAAAACATGCTTATATGTTAATAACTAGCACCCTCATATTCAAAATATGTAGATATATACAATATAAATAATAATGAGCTATGTCCTATATCCTCCAGATATATACAATATTTAGATACGTTAATTTATTTAAATCTATCTCATTAGTTCAATGAACTGCGCATTAATAGTTGAAATAAAAAAGACGGATTGCACTCCGGGAGTGCCGGCAGAAGTGAAAACTTGAATACAAATTAACGTTGTGCATTTTTGATATTTTGGAATGGTTAGGGAATAATTTTACACGAATTGCTTTTATTATCAGTATGAAAGTACTATCATTTATGCACAAATATTATTTTCATATCAATAATCTGCGTTTGGGTTGACAAAAACTCGCTGAAATAAGACCACGTGACGACTAGGATCATCGTCATATTATCTGTACAACGAACATTGCTCGTATACACATAAAGCTTATTTTCAAGATGGAACAAATAGAGCAATATCTGTTGATATTATACGTATCTGCTATCTGTGAGAATATAATGGTAGGTATATTGCGGCGTAATATCCATTGCGCATCCTATACTCTTCCCTCCTTATTAATAAAAACGAAGTAACTTACTCTAAGGTTCAAGCTGGTATTATAGTCTTTATTACAATGTGATACAGACTATAATATCACTTTAATTTTATTTCTACGTAAGTTCATGTTGATTAATAAGACGGTTCGGAAATATCTAAGCAATACAAAAATAGCAATCTATGTTTTATTTTAGATCTCGTGCCGTCTTATTTGCGCACGTCTGTGCGTCGTCTTATGTTCTGACGATCTGACGCGAGTTTAGAAGTTTTTACCCATTCCAAAAAAGCGCGAAACGTCGCTAAAGAAGTTTTCACTTAAGAAAAGATATGAGTGTTTATTATTAACTGACTCCAAAAAGGAGTATGTGTTCAATTCGACTGCATGGTTTTTTGTAGATTTGTAACGCGACTACTCGATCGATAGCCAACTGACTTTGATGTTTTTTTTATAAAGATAGGTGATGATTTCGAAGGTATTCCCACATTAATTTTAATGATATAAATCCGACAAAAACTGCTTCTTAGTAGGATGTTGATAAAAACGATGTGGAACTATTTTGAAATGTTCTGTCTGTCAAAAAAAGAATGATCAAGTCGCGACATGGCAGATACCTCAGAAAATAGAGTCGGTTGTTGCAGTTTAACTGCGCTTAATTACTTTCCTTATAATTTTCTTAGTGCTTTCCTTAGGTGTACCAAAATCAGAATGTTGCTAAACTTTATACTGTGACTTTACTTTTTACAGTTCGGAACCCAAAGGGTAGAAACGGTAAAATTAATACCCTATTATTAAGCTTCTGCTGTCTAGAAAGCTGAAATTTTCACAAAAGATGTATTTCCGTTGCCGCTATAACAACAAATACTAAAAATTAAAAAAAATGTTTGGCTCAAAATTTAGGTACTTGTTTATAACCTTTCAAAATAAATAATGAAATAACAATTAAGTAAATATTAAAGGAGGGCTCCCATTCAACAAGCGTGATTTTTAATAGACAGATGATAGTACGGAACCCTTCGTGCGCGAGTCCGACTTGCACTTGGCCGGTTATATTTAAGTTTACTGGCTATCTTATTCTGCAATCGCTTTTCTGGTCTAGTTTTCCATATTAGTATTGATTATATGAGGTCTCAGATTCGATTCCCGGAACAGGCAATCCAAAATGTTTTTTAATTGCCAATAAAAATCGCCTTTGTGATCCAGTGGCGTGGTGCTAGACTTGACCTCATGAGGTCCCGGGTTCTAACAGTGTCAAATAACAAAAAGAAAATATGATTTTGCAAAACTTAGTTTCTTCGTTGCTCTGGTGGTGGAGATGGAGATTTCAATCGGCAAATTATCTTTTTTTTAATGGAAACCTGGCTGCTCAGGATTGGATACACTGGGCTAATAGATTGGCCAACTGTCTTATTGTGGGACTAATTAGTTCCTTCCTCTAATTGTGAGTGATCTGGTACAACACTGTTTACCTCTTTGAGGGTGCGGGTATGAATATACTTAAGAAATTTCTTACCCTACAAACATTAACACAGCATTGGCAATGTGACTTTAAATCTCTTGCGTACGGTTACCAGAGAGTGTACTAGACACTACAAGGGCAAGCATTGACATATCAGCAGGCATCTGTATAGATAATAAGTAATATAATATTCACAGTAGGTAGTATAGCGAGTGCAAATTCCATTGCATATCATAATCATGACTTAGATAAGGTGGGAAAGGCCCGCCTCAGATGAAGATAAGTCTTGGAGGTCTAGGGTCAGCGCCAGGAGTGTGTCGAGAGTGGAAGGAGGTGAAGGGTGGGGCGTGGCGACCGTTTCCATTGGCTGGGAGGGCTGCTCCAACAATTGGTGAAATTTGAGATGGCCTTTATGACCCGCTACCTCCGGCGACGTTTATGTTTATGAAGCTTGGCGAAATGTGCTTTGTGATTCATTTCGTTCCATTGGACTTTCGAAATTAGGAATCAAACAATGGCACAACCATTATAAACATTTTGTTGCATTTAAAAAAGTATCTTCACGCCCATATCTCCAAAGACGTAGGCAGTGGTACAGTCAGGGCGCCTACGACTAGCCAAAGTGATAGGTCATATTATAACGTCTCGAGCAACGTTATTTTCATTAGATAATTGAAAAAAAAACTTTTTGTTCTTGCTCCGGATACCGAACACGAGACCTCGTGGAGTCAAGTCCTACTCCTTTATCGACCACAGAAGCGATTAATATACATACACTTTATTAATTGAATGCTTTAAATTGTATGCTTTTATTAAGGGTGTTATTTATAGTTATGTTATTTTATTATGGGTATTTATTTGTTATGGGTCAACGATCCTGAAACAAATTAATAGAATATTCCAAGATCAAATACGATGATATCTCCGAAACCGACATGTTTGAAAAGGTTAAGTATCCCTGGACAAATTACCCAAATTGGATCTGTTATCATATTGGATTGGTTAGATCAACTTCAAAGTAAGCTAATTGTATGCTTTTATTACGGGTGTTATTTATTTTTTACTTATTTTTATTTATTTAATTATTTATTGTACACAAAAAACTGACATAAATTTTAAAACTAAAAAACTTGGTACAAAATGTCAGCTTATCTCAGATAAAGAGATTTCTTCCAGCTCACCCAAAAAGAAGCTCACAAAATAACTTAAACGGTATACTTATAGTGCACAATAAATTAAGTATGACAAAAAATATAACTGTACAGCATTTACACATATATGTTATATACATCAATCCCATCAATTTATAGTTATGTTATTTTATTATCATTATGCATAAATCGCCTCTGTGGTCTAGCGGTCCGGGTGTTGGACTTGACTGCATGAGGTCCCGGGATCGAATCCCGGGTCGGCCAACAAAAAGAAAATTGGATTTTTTCAATTTTCTAATAAAAAAAATGTTGGTCGGGATTGGAATTGTGCCCGGTTGGCGATAGGCTTGCCACCTATCACATTGTGGGACTTAGTATCTTCGGCTAGTCGTGGGTGCCTTGGTTGTACCTCTGCCTACCTCTTCGGGGATATGGGCGTGAAGATACTTTATTATGCATAATATGTTATGGGTCAACGATACTGATAAATACAAATGCTCAAATAGGTACCAGAATCAATGTAAAAATATACACCGGGCCTAGAAATGTACACATCTAGATATTCATCACACAAATGCCTGCCCACGTCGGTAATTGATTCCCTTTGGTCTGTTGAGTTAGACAGGTACTTTAATCTCTTGACCAACGAGTCTGGCAATGAAAAATAATAAGATATGTGGAAGAATCGTGGGATTTGATACTCTCTGCCTACCATGTAAAGGAATTGGCTTAAAGATATGTACGTGTATTTTTAAGTCATAAACATCTTACGATGTTACGGTAGCAGGAAAAAATAACATTTTTAACATGTTTTTCACAATCATAAAAATTTTTAGAACATTGAAATGCCAACCTGCATATGGATTTTTTTAAGTTATAACTAGCAGTCCGTCCCAGCTACACATAGGTTGACAATCTTCTATGTATAATATATATATAATAAATATAAACCCTCCGGAGGAGGCCTCCTCTTGAAGTATCACTAACACAACCGCATCAAAATCTAGTTTGAAATATCAAAGCATACATTTACCGCCTCCTTGGTCGAGTGGCTAGCGTACACGCCTAACTACTCCGACCAACCGTGAGGTTCGGGTTCGATTCCCTACGGGGGCAGGCATTTGTGTGATGAACATTTAGATGTCTGCATTTCCGGGTCTGGGTGTTTATTAAATTTATTCTGGTATCTATTTCAGTATTTCTATGTATTGGAATCGTTGACTAACCCATAACACAAGCATATAATTTGGTTACTTTGGGGTTAGATTCAATTTGTGTTACATGTCCAGAGATACTTATTTATTTATACATAGGGACAGTTAGCGGAAAGCGCATTTGTTTAATACAATTGTCTCCTACGTAGTACTACTGCTCTCTCTTTTTACCAATTCCAAAAAGAAAAGGTTATCAATTCAACTGTAATAATGTCTATCAGAATATTTTTTTAATATTTTTTTTTTGTAAACCGATTACTTGGCCAATAAGAAAGGTTTTTTTAGATCGATTCGAGGTGGTCCCATATTACGAGTTTTATCATGACCCGAACAGTGGTTTTTGAATTATACTTAATGATAGATAAATATAAATCTCGTGTCACAATGTTTGTCCTCAATGGACTCCTAAACTGCTTAACCGATTATAATAAAATTCGCACACCATGTGCAGTTCGATCCAACTTGAGAGATAGCTTACATCTCAATTTATCGCGGGCGAAGCCGCGGGTAACAGCTAGTGATAGATAAACTTTAGTTCATAGACCTAAATTTTAATTATTATCAAATTGCCACGCGTTGAAAATGTTGGCGTCCGCGTCAGTTTTTAGCGTTTTACTGCGCTTACCTATCCTGTTGCTATAGAAACACTACTTGCTACTGTGATGTTCCAATTTGGAGTACATCCAGCGTACTTATAAACTGAACATCCTTTGGATTGCAAAACATTATTAGCTCAAGAGTAATTAATGAAAAAGTAATGTCTGGAAAACGTTTTTGGATTTTAGCTGGTTCCACGAATCTTGAAGTTTCGGGGATAGCGTATTTGGCGGGACACGAACAATTAGAGACGTGAGCGGACCGCGCATACGCATCTGGAATACTTAATTTGTTGTTTTATATTTCATGTTATACTCAGACATCAAAATAAGATTAATACTAGTGCGGTTCATCAGACGAGCAAGCGATCAATGTGCTACGTGCGGTGTGTCACAATTAATTAAATTCAATTCATTTATTGTTTGCGTGAAATAGTTTTACATGGTGCTATTAATAACACATTTAGAGCTTATTTCGCTAATATTAGCATGCAAACACTTATAAGGTAGGTACAATAAATGTTAAAAAAGTATCTTCAAGCCCATATCCCTGAAGTAGGAAGAGGTACAACTAGAGCACCCACGACTAGCCGAAGACACACCCACAATGTGATAGGTGGCAAGCCTATCACCAATCGGACACATATCCAATCTCGAGCAAATTTTTTTTTATTTAGAAAATCGGAAAAACCCATATTTTGTTTTTGTTGCCCGACCCGGGATTCGGCGGGAATATTTAAATAATAGGTTTTTAATACTGCAAACACATACATTCAAATAAAATTAACAATAATTCTAATGTCAAAAAGAAAAAGCAATATCACAATACAATATAATTATCATCCACATTACATTGGCATCTTTATAAATCGGTCGAGCCGTTTTGGAGGAGTTCAATCACGCACACCGTGAAACGAGAATTTTATATATTAGATTTACATTTCAGAATTTATATAAGTACAGTCTGGTTATCCATAAATCTCGGGCCTTACACAATAAATCACTCGAATTATATTCTGAGTTTTGGCGCCATCGACAGAAAAGATGATCTAAGTTTTTCCATAACTATTGAATTTCGTGTTTATATTGAGTGAAATTAGTAAATTTGGTGGCATTTTGTACAATTGTGTTGGGTGAAAGTGCACAAATGAAATAATCACGAAGAAATTAGCATATCGTGTATTTCTTCGTTGCCGCCAAATCTCACTACATAATCTTGAGTAATGAGGCCGCCGCTTTAGCCAAGAGCCTGACATGACTTATTGACGACTTATGACTTATGACTAATTATAATTGAAACCCGATTTTGGTAAATCTGGTGCAAATTTCTATTTAAATAATGGCAAAATACTAACGTGAATGCTACTAACCTAAGAAAAAAAGAAGAAATAATTATATTCTGTAAACTATAAGCACATCACTATATTTGTCTTTATTATGAATTTAAATGGTCTGCATCATTAAGATGAATCTGTTTTGTTTAGTTGCAGATAATGTTTTAGTCATAATGGAAACACGCGAGTACGCCAAAAGAATTTGAAATGTCTGATTTACGTATATAAACTTTTGTTCTTATGATGAAATATGAACTAAATTTTTGTGAAAGTTTAGCTCATAGTTGTTATTGATTTCGGAAAAGAATAAAATAAGTTCTAGACAGTTGTAAAAACTTCTTCGCATAAAGGAAACCTTCAAAGAGAATATAATCACTGCGTTTTAGTAACCTTGTCGGAAACTTTGACTTTGATCATTTTTACGACCAGTGAGTGTTACCAGTGATGACATATGGAGCTGAGACTTGGCCGTTCTTCTTTCTTTCTTTAGGTTTTGGCAACCTCATTAGTATTTTGCCATTAGTCAAGTAGAAATTTGCATCAAATTTTATATTTGTTTGATATCAATTATAAGTCTTCAGTCATAAGTCGTCAGTAAGTCATGTCAGGTTCTTGGGTAAAGCGGTGGCCTTTTTACACAAGCTCATGTAATGAGGTTTGGTAGCAACGAGGAAACATACGATACGCTAATTTTGGTCTAGAGATGGGCATTAAATAACTTCACAGTGAATAAGTCACTGTGATCCGTTGGTTAAAGTGATCGCTGTGATCTGTCAACAGGGAACTACGTATAATAGTAACGTAGTTATGTAGGTACGTTCTGCTATCGCAGTGATGGTGACATGTCACGTTTGACGTCGCTCGCATTAATTGCTATCTAGATATGTACGAGTATTTTAAATTATTACTATCAACATTGATATAAGTACGACAGCCGTAAGCCTGTAAAAGTGTGAAGATTATTTTAAATTTACGCTTTCTCTCTTGTATAATTGAAAAATGTATGAAAAATAAAAAGTAAAAAAAGACTAGCCGAAGACACTAAGTCCCACAATGTGATAGGTGGCAAGCGTATCGCCAATCGGGCACATATCCAATCCCGAGCAACATTACTTTTTTATATTAGAAAATTGGAAAACCAAATTTTCTTTTTGTTACGAATTCGAATTTCGAATCCGGGACCTCATGCAGTCAAGTCCAAAACCTGAACCGCTAGACCACAGAGGCGATAATAAAATAAACTCATGAATTGACTATATATGAGTTTCTTCCATTTTAAAGTCAGTTAAATATACAGTTAAATGGTACGTAACGTGGTTACGTAACTTGGAAGACGAGAGTGACTCCTGAATAGTTTGCTTAATTGTTATCGGAGTGATAACTGTGACGATAACTAGATAAATGAAAGTAATTTATGACCTAGGTAACATGTATTGTGCTGAGAGTAACCGACATGACAAAATCACTATTAATTTTAGCGTTACTTTCTTGTGACTGGAACGATAGTCACGGTGAATGAAAAGTAACGGTTTTGCACATGTATAATTTGGTCATGGAATGTAAACTTAAGTCTCCTCAGGCACTTTCATCCATCCTCATTTGCATTATATTACAGTTTTGTTATTTTTTTATCTGTCATTATTTCCACATGACCGGACAAATGGAATATGAATATGATACATAACAAATTATACAAATACGTCACCTAAAGTCGTGTTTTTGATAAAAATAATTTGTAGCAAATAATACAAGCGATAGTAAAGCTGTGAAAAGTGTTTCCTGTTCTGATGATAAGTAATACAAGTTTTCAACGGAAACCAAAGATATCACTGTTCTTTATTTATTTAATTTTTTATGACATTGGAAGGCAAACAAGCAGACGGATTTCCTGATGGTAAGAAATTCTCGCCGCCTAGAGATACTAAAGGTGGTAATGGGCCAACCAGAGGACGGGATGTTAGGCCTCGAGCAAAAGAAAGTTTACCGGCTACTTTACCCTCCGAACCGGAACACGTCATGACGTTATGGACAGTAACTTGACTCTTTGTCACTGTTATGGCTTGGTTTTTAATCCCAGAGACTGAATTGACAGAATTTGATGTAAATGTCAAGTTTACAAATAATGATAACTATGTTTTTTTCGTAGTGCTGTCCTATGATATCGAGTTTTTTAAAACGTAAATTAATGTCGATTTGCGTAGAATGGAAAACCTAAAAATTTGTTTGATACTACAACCCAAAATCTAATTAAAGTGGGTACTTTAACTGACATTGAAAAAGAGAACGTTATTTCAAATACTCTTTTTTGCTTAAGATGGCGTTCTTCCGAGGTAGTCCCATTGCTACCAAGTCTAGGTCTACTGATGGAATCGAGTGGAAATCGACGAAAATACTTGATTTTTGGAGCAATTAGACGAGATTATATTGAAATAGAAGTCGGTTTTTTTGCAAATTGTTGAATCGTAAATTATATTAACCTTTTGTCCTTCAATTTTTTCAAATGTTCATACGCATCTGTTGTGTCTAAGTTATCAATTACCTACTGTTATTTTCTGTTAAGTTCTGTTGCATTGTTCATGTGTCATGTTTAAAATAAAAAAAAAACTGCCCTGGGGCATGGACAAATTACAAAAATTGATCTTATCCTAATGTAAGCAAATTATATGCTTGTATAATTGGTGCTAAACAGGGATACTAATATATGGAAATACTTGTATAGTTACAATTTAGTTAGCATATATTCGTATATTTTTCCCAGTGTTGGCCCGGGTCAACTGTCTAAAATAGCCCTTAATACGTGAAACACAGGCTTAATTTAAATTGTGTAAAATAATGAGGAGCATAATGTTGGTCTGGGCTCCTTTGCAGAATAGACCATCTGCCTTCCTACCAAACAGATCGTAAAAGGCGGGCATATGCCTACCGTCACTAAGACCATGACATCTGACTAGGTAGTAGAGTTTCGCAGCGACTCACCCGGATTGGTACCACCTTACCTACTCCTGCCGTCACAACGTCATGACGTGTTCCGGTTCGGAGAGTAAGGTAGCCGGTAAACTTACTTTTCTCGAGGCCTAACATCCCGGCTTCATGTTAGCAACGCACCATTACCACCTTTGGTGTCTCTAGGCGGCGAGAATTTCTTACCATCAGGAAATCCGTCTGCTTGTTTGCCTTCCAATGTCATAAAAAAAGGCAACTCATAAAAGGCATGCATAGTCTAACTGTCACTAGCACCGTGACATCCTACCAGGTGGTAGAGTTTCGCAGCGACTAGCACGGATTGGTGCCACCGCCTTACCTATACCCAACGCCTTAACGTCAGTGCTATCCGTTGAAGTGTTCCGATTCGGAGGGTAAGGTAGCCGGTAAACTTCCTTTCGCTCGAGGCCTAAAATCGCAGCCTCAGATTTTCAATGCACCATTACAGCCTTTGGCGTCTCTAGGCGGCGTGAATTTCTAAACATCAGGAAATCTGCTTGTTTCCTTTCAATATCATAAAAAAGTAAGGTTGTTAATGACTTATTTAGTCTGTGCTCGTCCCTTACCAACTGCCAAGTAGATAGGTAGATGATCTGTTTTACACAGAGGACCCAAACCAATACTTCCAGTATATTTAAATACTTCACTGGTGAACAAAATAACGTAAAATGAATTGCATTGACAAATTTCGCTTAAATGAAAACGAAATTCAAAAATTATATTATATGCCATTTTTCAGAGCTGGTACGATAGTTTTACAATGACTTACCGAAATTTTGAAACGTGTGACGTAACCAAGAGAGAAGATGAAGGCAGTTTTTTTCATAAAAGAAATTCTAGACAGGTCAACACTGGTTGTAAACATTGGTCTGGACCGCAGATTTAACCTAAATTTAATAATAATTAGGAAGAAAACTTCCCTCCAAGGTTGCCTTGGTAGAAGGTGGTAGAGTTTCGCAGCGACTCACCCGGATTGGTACCACCGCCTTACCTATTC
>NJDC01000793.1:0-21153 GCA_002245475.1 Calephelis virginiensis | reverse complement strand
ATAGTCTGCGCTATTACTTCACTTGTTGTCACGCTATACAATCTAGGTCGTACCTAGTATGAGTCATGACGTCAGCAGCCCCTGCGCATGCGACTGCGTTCGCCATTTACCTTATATTTATTCATTTTGTATTTTGCTTTGGATAAACATTATAAATTGCATTTGTTAAATTTTTTTATTATTTGGTAAACGAAAAGTGTTATCGATTCTCAACGCTCTCTCAAAATTTGGCGGGTCCTTTAAATGTAACCTCGTATTTCACATAAAAGTAGTACAATCAAAAGATTGAAGAACTAAAGAACGAACATTGTACAAAATATTCTAGAAGTTATTATAATACACCAACAAAGAGTCAAAAACAAAATCGTTACCAACAAATTATGCATCACAAAAAGTTTTATTTGCTTTTTCTTAGCCTGTTCGATCGTTTCTGGTGACTCTTTCAATAAATACAGTCTGATACCACTGTAATAACTTTTTAAGTAAGTATCCCAACTAAAATGATCTAAATCAAAATCGAATATTTTCTTATCAACATTATTTAGTTCTTGATTCAGGTTTTGAATATTATTGTTGTAAAACTTCCAATTCTGTGTCGCGAAGTAGTCTACAGCAGATCTCATCTTTTCAATTTTTAAATAAGTTTTTCTAAATCTAAAAGTGAAAAAGGACATGTTTAAGAAAATTAAAAATTTGAAAATAAGGACATTGTTACAAATATAAAACCTTTATGTTCGCCCTTTGTATTATTAACATTTAGTATTACCTTGGCCGCCTCGTTGGCCGAGCGTTAACGTATGCGCCTAACTCATCATCTGTTCCCGAGTAGGACAGATATTTGTGTAATAAACATACTCGTATATATATCCGGGCCTGTATTTTGTATATTTAAGAATTTCTTTATACTAGTGTCGTTAGCTAACACCCATAACAAAAACATGTTTTTATGTGCTTACTTTGTGGCTAATTAAAATTATTGATCTGTCCAGATTTTAACAAAAGTAAAAAAATATCGGAAAACACTCTTTGAATGCCGGCAGAAATGAAACCTTGAATATTACTGAAGAAAAAATATCTATCACGTAGTGCGGCCTCCGGCCTCGCTATATTATAGTTGAAAGATATACCGGCTGGCGAAAAGAAAATCACAGTTTGAAATGCTGCCACAACATACATTATTTTTACTCTCCCTTCGAAAACGAGTTTGCGATCAGGGTTACGTGTCCTGACGCGAGTATAACATAACCCATCACAATTATAATTATAATTATTAACTTATGTGATGACTGCTTTAAAAAAAATGTAGACCTCGCGAACTTTGTGCCATCTTTGTTATCTTAGTTTCTCGAATGGTTCATGGCGAATTAAATGGATTCTTCTAAGAATCCAAAAACTAAAATATCTTTAAAACCGTCCTAGCAGCCCCCAAGTTAGAGGTGTTGAAACAACCTCAACTTTATAATTTATTTATTGAATAAGACTTGTTCCTTTTGCCTCGTCCAAATTTGGACCCCGTGTGCTTCTTCTCTGACATCTCAAATGAAACAATCTAAATATTTTTTTAACCCCTACGGAGAAAGAGGGCTGTTATCAGGTACACGTGTCTGTGGATCTGTCTGTAACAATATGACTGTTGAACAGATGGACCGATTTAGATGAGGATATTTCTGTTTTAAAAACTATTATGATGGAGATGGTTCTTAGCTCCTGTGCAAAAGGTTTTTGTAAGTTGCTATTAAAAACTTTTCATTTTAGTGTTATTTTAATAATTTTAAACTGTATATTTAGTGTCAAAGCCATGTGACTCTACCATGAGTTGCTATAGATTACTTTCAGTACTCGAAATATAGAAACCAAACACGTTAAAGATGCATCGCTGTCATATTTTCTTTTTTATGATAATGGAAGGCAAACAAGCAGACGGATTTCCTGAAGGTAAGAAATTCACGCTGCCTAGAGACACCATAGGTAGTAAAGGTGCGTTGACAACCGGAGGCCGGGATGTTAGGCCTCGAGCAAAAGTAAGTTTACCAGCTACCTTGCCCACAGAACCGGTACACGTCAACGGCAAGCATTGGACAGTATATACTCGTATATATGTAATAGGTAAGGCAGTGGTACCAATCCGGGCGAGTCGCTGCGAAATTCTGTCACCTCCAAAGATGTCACGATGTTAGAGAAGGTAAGCCTATGCTCGCCTTTTACGATCTGCCTGGCAGGAAGGCAAATAGTCTGTTCTGCAAAGGAGCCCGGACCAATACGCGGAAAAACCAAGTTGTTAAGCCAGTTGTGTGGTCTGTACAGACCGGAACATGACAGGGTCATTATAGGGGTAGGAATAGGTAAGGAGGTGAATGCCTACAAGGGCAAGTTGCTGCACAGCACTCTATTACCAGTGGTCATGTTGGTGATTACCGATTTTATCTATGTTCGACTTTTGCGAATTGCTTGGCAAGGACGAAGATAGTCTGTTCTACTCAGCAAACACGAACTAACACGGGAAAGATATAAAAAGTGTAACCGTTTGAAGTATAACAAGAAATATACAATACTAGCAATTTCACGCCGCTTCGCCTGCGCAACTTGGCTTCTACTGCATCGATTTTGATGAAACAAAACCTGTGTCACTCAGGGATAATGTAGCATTCTAAAGGTGAAATATTTTTTTTTGAAATTGGTCAAGTAGTTTCGGAGCCTATTCATTTTAAACAAATAAAAATCAAATCTTTCCTCTTTATAATATTAGTATAGACTAGGAGACCCACGCGAACTTCTTATCGCTTAACATAAACAAATACTAGCAGTTTGTACTGATAAAAGCATTGTTTTTCCCAATTTACCGTTTTTTTTATAGAAGAACCTTCTCCTGACACCAACTAACATGACAAAAAAGAATTACCAAAATTGGTTCATCCCTTTAGGCGTGATGATGATCACGCGAAATGAGGATAAAAGTCCACCAAAGTCAATGATGGAAATTTTTGATACTATTTTTAATCGACTCTAAAATAGAGGAAGTAAACAGTTCGACTGTATGTTTCATTTTCGTTTTGTTTTTTGTATGTTTCTGACGCGATTGGTCAATTTTAAAATCAAATGATTTTATTGGTTCTTTTTTTGGGGATGGTAGGTTATGAATTTTCATTGCGTCATGATGTCGGTGGGCTACATGAAAATGTATGCATTTTTAAATAAGTATAACTCGATTATTACTTGTTGGATCATAATAAAATTCATATGGGACTATCGCGGAATCATTAACTACATTTCGGAAAAGCAGCGAACCATTCGCAACGTAGTAATGACTTCGGATACGGTTTTTTTATGTTTTACTGCACCTAATTTATTTTTCATTTGTCGAACCGGCGAATTCCGTATCGCTTAACATTATTAGCTACTAACATTTTGTGTGAAAAGGAAAACATTATTGGTTTTTCCCATTCTTCCGGTTTTCCTCCTTATAAGAATCTTCTCCCAACAATAACCAATACAACACAGAATAATTAATAAAATTGGTCCCACCCATTCAGACGTGATGCGAAGACAACGCGAAATGGGTATTCATTTTTATTTTTATATATATAGATGGACATATAATTCAGTTCTTTGTTGCTATTTCTAAAACAAATATTATTTCTGAGTGTCCCAAAAGTGTATCAACTATTATATATACAAGTTGCCTTTACTCACGTGGGTTTTCTTCCAAGTATCACGGCTATTCCATCCCATATATAAGCTGGAATCCAGTGAAATAAGAAAGCGAAAATGGCGTAAAGTGTCCTTGAGTTTGTCATATAAAACACGCAATACCACAGAGCACACAATGGCGGAAAGTCACGACCATATTTTGTCGTATATTTTATAAAATCTCCTGCAAAATGTAATTGACCCTTTACTTTGATTAACCTAACCTAACGCAACCATTACATTTTGTAGCGTCTAAAGTGGTGCGTCGTTAATGCGTGCGAAAATGGTTGCCTGATATCCGGATAAAACCTGACATAATTAGGCTTTCTGATTGCCTGCCAAAATTAATGGCTTGTCCGTTAAGCTCTTTTCGAGCCGATCAAGCTACTAATTAGACTGATTAATAATAAAGTAGTGATTAATAATTATATTTAATAAAAAAATCAAAATCAAAACCGGCGTGTTTGTATGAAAAGGGTTATGAATGTGAAGGAAGCAAGACAGGTTTGTCAGGATCGTGAGGTCTGGCACGCGATACTCTCTGCCTACCCCGTAAGGGACTTGGCGTGAAGATATGTATGTATGTATGTAAATCAAAATCAAATAAATTGGTCAGAGACATGCGCAGTCTATAGACTCCATAGATGTTGTAGGTGCCTCGCTATCTCGTGATCGGGATGTTAGACCTATTGAGCAAGATTTTGGGTTACCCTACTGTTTGGAACGCAACATGACATTGTCATTATGATGGTAGGAATAAATAAGGGGTCTCTGGGCAAATTATTGCACAACACTCTATAACCAGTTGTTGTATCGGTAACAAAAAAATATTTTCTTGTCCGCATCCCAAAAGTGGTAGGCACAGTTACAACCAGAGCATCCACAACAAGCTGAATACACTAAATCCCACAATGTTATAAGTGGCAAACCATTCATCAATCGAGCGCATATCCAATTTCAGGCAACCTTTCTTTTTACTAGGAAATTGAAAAAAACTCAATTTCTTGTACTTGTCACCCATCCTTAGAAACGTACTTAAAGTTATGGGTTTCTGTACTGATGACACATAATTGTAAATGAGTGTCTCGTCTGCCTTCCCGGAGTCCCTTGCAGTTTTCCATGCGATGGCGATGCAAGCGTTGGTCACCAGATCAGCTGGAACCAAATCTGCCACTATATGGTCGTAAATGTTCAAAACATGAGTCAAACTAATGGAACCAGCAACCACTTCCTGGAAATTAAAAAAGCGTATTTTAAATTCCTATCAAGATGTGACAATCCCATCTCCCGTTGGTGGTAATCTACTAGTTTCGGTTATTAAATCTACTAATTTCGGTTATTCTATCAGTGTATATATATAAAAATCAATGTTACTTTTCGTTGTAACTTTATAACTCAAGAACGGGCTCATCTATCCAAACCAAATGTTTAGGCTTTGTTTAAAATATTTAGTAGACGGTTTATGTGAAGTTTGCATAAAATCTTTCGAGCAGTTCTTCATTTATCACATTTTTTGAAACTAATGAATTCAATAAATGGCGGATCGTTTTGTTAATGGGTATTTTTCAGTCAAAATGAAAGTTTTGATTTTTTTCAGTGTTTTTTTTTTCTTTTCTGGTTTTGTTGTGTTATGTCATTCATGCAGTCATATAGTCAGTCACAGATAAATGAATATCCTAGGACAAATTACACAAATTGATCTAAGCAAATTATATGCTTGTGCTATGGGTGTGAGAAAAAGACAACAAGACATAGAAATACATTAATAAGAAAATCGTAATTGATGTTAATTAGACGAATGCCTGCCCCCGTCGGGAATCGTACCCGAGCCTCGCGGTTAGCCGTTGGATTTAGGCGTACATGAGGTACACTAAAACTTTTAGCTAATCGGAACCATTTGAATTTCGAATGTTATATTTTTAAAACGTTGCAACCTTCTTAGTAATAAAAAAAAATTCAATTGTTTTTTTTATCACACATCAAAGTTTTAAGTACACAACGAAAATGGAATTAAGTCTAAAAGATTTTAGAGCGAAGATTTTTTATGATTTTGAAAGTTCTCTTTCTCCGCAAGACAGAGCTGCTCGTCTTCAAAACGCTTTTGGGAGAGAAGCTCCTTGTTTGAGCACGGTGAAGCGATGGTTTGCTGAATTTGAGAGAGGTCGAGTTTCTTTACATGACGAATTTCGTAAAAGGCGGCCTTCAACTGCTGTCAACGAAACTAATATGACTACTGTTAAGCAGTTAATTGAAGAAAATCCTCGGATTACCTATTAGACAATTCGAGGCCTATTGGAGATTGGTGTGAGCCAAACTCAGGAAATTTTAAACGATGAATTGAAAGTTTGGAAACTTTATTGTCGTTGGATACCTCATGAACTGACAGTGGAGTAGAAGCGGGCTTGCGTGGAATGGTGCTCACAGATGCTAGTGAAGTACCACCACGGACATTCTAATGCTATTTATGACATTATCAAAGGAGACGCGACGTGGATTTATTATTTTGAACCCGAAAAGAAATAGCAATCTTGTGAATGGATGTTTGAAAATGAGAAGACGAGAAACGTTGGTAAAAAAATGATCGCGTTTTTTTTCTCAGCAACTGTCCCATTTATACAATTCCACTTGAAGATCATAAGAGTGCTAATGAGCTAGTTCAATGGAGATGATCTGATGATGGAGCTCAAAGATAGAAGAAGTTACCCTGGAATACAGCTGCTGGCAAACCCACCGAGTTTGGATTCATTCCATTTTCTGATCTATTAATATTTTCTGATGACGATGACTTGATGAATTTAATGTGGGGTGGCTAATTAATTATTGTTTTTAGAGTTACGGTATTATGTATGTTTCGTACTCCTTGCAGTTTTTCTAAAGCACATCACTGAAAAGAGGTGTTGTAAGTTTGACTTGTGTGTGTGTGTGTGTGTGTGTGTGTGTGTGTGTGTGTGTGTGTTTGTGTGTGTTCGTGTATTGCATCATAGTTTCCAAAAAAATGTAATGCATTGTTTTCACCCCCGACGCAAATTGAGGGGTTTTACTGACCCCTGACGGTAAATGTATCTACGTAAGTCTGTGGCAATAACTTTTCAATAGTATGACCGATTTCGATGCAGATATTTTTGTTTCAAAGCTGACGTGATCGAAATATTTCTTGGCGACGTTACAGGTTTTGTCGGGATTCGTTTGAAATTTGAATGCTAAGATTATTTTAGGTTAAATTAAATATTCCCAAAATTAAAATATTGGGCCTTTCTAAACTTGAATTCTATAATCGCCTCTGTGTTCTAGCGGTCCGCTGTCGGTCTTGACTTCTTGAGGTCCCGAGTTTGATCCTCGGGTTGGGCACAAAAAATAGAAAGTCAATTTATATTTTCTAATAAAAATATCTAATAACAAATAACTTGGATATGCTTGCCACCTATCACATTGTAGCACTAAGTGTCTTCGACTAGTAGTGGGTGAACTGATTGTGCCTGTGCCTACCTCTTCAGGGATATGGGGCTGAAGACACTTTTTTAAATCTCTATGCATCTCAATTCTCTTGTCGATAACTCAACCAAGATAAATATTCTTATTTACATTTTTTATAGGATGAATTGAAATTGAAATTTCAATTCGGGTTGCTTTTGAATGTCGATTTCTAGCAAATCCAAAATTGGAATCAAATATCTCATTTTAGTTATTCTTGAACAATACTGATGAATCATTAACATTTAGTGAATATTATCTAAACAAATTATTTTGATACGGGTTCGTTTAACTTTTTTGGAACCTAATGTTAATGTGGTTTTAGGTACTTACTTACTGTACCTAAAACGACATATCCGATTCAAATTTCCAATTTACATGAAATCTAAATTCAAGTGTAATCCTACAGAATGCACTGTGGAATGGGCCAAGTGTAGATCTATACCGCCATTATTGCCATAACCTTTTTAATGTGCGGACGATATATCGACAACACGGGCATCCATTCGCCATCCGCTAAAACATAATATATATATCCGACACAACCGCGCTTACCAGACGGTGGTCCATCATAGTGGGCCACTATAGTGGTTCATCATGTAGAGGGGCGATAATAGCCCATCATGTACATAGGCTATATTGTTTCTTACCCCTGCGAGTCCATAGAAGTTGTCTGTCCATGCAGAAACGGGTTCTTTTGAAGTCGATACTACTAAAATAACAATAATTATTAATAAAATATAATTTAAGCGCAGAAAAGCTTCAATAATCCTAATCTTATTTATTATATTAACACGTCGTTTTTTATATATATTTTAATGGACATGTCACCTCAATAGTGCAACATTATTCTATCACCATAAAAATAATCAGAATAAAAAATATCTTAAATTCTTCTCGTCTTAATAAAGGAATCTCAATGATGAAATATGATTCCAAAAAGAAGTCAATAGTCAGTAAATTATTGAATTATGTTTGCTAAAGCCCTGGTTTTTACATAGATCTATTGAAACTAGTGGTTAGTTATTAAAAAAAATTAATTTTCAAACATTGTTAAGGTCCTAATGTCGATAATCTTTTTATAAAAACGCCATCTTCATTTATCAAGACCACCTACTTTGCAAACATTAGGAATAGTTTTTTTCGTGCGCCATTTGTGATATTTTATCGTTATCGTTATATTTATTTGTGTGTGTAAAATGCACGGTAGATGCGTAATGTTTTATTTTTCTATTTAATGTTCTTTATAGGCATTATTATTGAAAACTGCACGTTAACGTATTAACGTTCTGCACTTCTCCTACACATAAACTATCGGTGTGTCAAATTTCATACTCCTCCGTTCTCGCAATTTAGGTAAAACGTGGTCGAAAGTTTTTGCTTCACGTATTAATAATAGGATGGGTACGCGTCCATAAACATATCAGCTGCCATTTTTATTCGTAAAGTTGTTTAACTACTTTTTGCAAATACAAACTTACAAACAGCGGGTCTGTAAATGGCAATTGGTAAACTTTTCCCATACGTTTTCACGGCATTTTCAGCTATTGCTTTGGTATATGTGTATGTGTTAGGATGGTCTCCTACAAGCCTGAAAGAGGGGAGAGTTTATGTTATAACACATTGCTTATATCTGTAAGACAGAAATAAAACCAACAAATAAATTGAACCCAACACCTTCGTCTGTCACTGACAATGCTCTGTGAGTTTAAAATAAGACTGGTAACAAACAGATAAACTTACAAAAAAATAAAAAAATATTGTTATGAAGTCATAATCTCCTGTAACCCTAACATTTTTTCAAGAGTAGTTTGAAACCACAACTCTTTTAATAAGTTACTATATCCGGACAAATTACACAAGTTGATTTACCAAAAAAGCGTTTGATCAAAGGTGGCTATCTTAAAGGTGAGAGACAACCAACGCCTTTTTTTTTCTTAAGTATTACTAACGTATCGTTATATTGCTGCCAGGACCTTAGGCTACGTATGTTGGTATAAGTATGAAACATGACAATGGTGAAAACTATGATAGCAAGAATAGGTAACCTGGTGGAAGCTGCTAAAAAACACTCTACCACCCAGTAAGATTACGCTCAAGTGACAATTCTGTTTCTTACGAAAATGATTTCATATGTGATAACTGCTATTTTCCATATGTAGTGAAACGAAAAGATATTATTTGTGCAGTTTATGCATTATCATAAATGTTTGCCTTTCTTTTATGGCATAAGACAGTTACATGCATTCGATCTACTGTCGGTAAGATATATTCGTGGCCTAGAGACACCACAAATGTTATAGGTCCTGCTACTATCCAGTTACTGGGTATTTGGCCTGATATGTAAGCCTAACGTCAACTCTACTTGATTATGACACTGTCATTACAGAAGCATCTGGTTAAGTTGCTACAAAGCACTCTACCACCATGGTCTCGTTACTCTGATAAGTTGTAATACAGTGAGGCAGATGGGATTCTATACAGAGGCTAGGAAAGTATATAAAATAAATGATAACACTTACACTGGAGTAATGCTAGTTAGAGTTTTGTCGTTCAGATTCTCGGCGAGGTTGATAAGAAGCTCTGGAGTCATAGGCACTTCGTAGAACCTCTCTTCAATTTCTCTGTCAACACAATTACTGTAACAAAATGTACCAAATATTTTAAAACTATTGCGATTGTCTTTTTTCAACTAACTGACTTACATTAAGGGATATTCAATTTCACTTTCAGTTTTGTTACGTTACAAGATGTTAAAAAGGAGACAGATCTTCAATTACAAGAGAAAATCGTAGCTAATAAGACCTAGATGTTATTAGTTGTTTGTCATCTTAGGCTACGTGTTCAAGTGTACCAGCTTGCGGGCCGGAGTAAAATATGAGTCTAGTAATTATTGAGATTGATATTTGAAGGATCCTAACAGATTCCTGATAGTGAGCAATTTCGTGTGACCTGAAACTGGAATGTTAAGCCTCTTGTACAAGATTTCTGGCTACTTTACGCTCCAAACCACAATACGAAATTGACATTAACGTTGTGAGAGCACAAGAACAAGACGGTGTTACTAATCCGTATGTTTCAAAAGATAGACATACAGACTGTCCTCTTGGTTTTGGCAAGCTTATTACTAAGAAAGGAGTTGGTATTCTTCAAAGGAGTCTGTAAACAACGCAGGGGAGTAGTTTCGATACCCACCTATATGCACTAGAAATATGTACAAAAGCACGCAATTTCGAGCAGCTTTTTGCAAGTTTGATCATGTCTCTTGTGCCACGTACGTTGATCTCTGTCGCTCGTTTGAGGGCTTCATCGAATCTTACAGTCGCTGCTCCATGGAAGATGAATTCCACCTGGAAATATTGGTTTTGTCATATCATATGACCTTATGTCCAAATGAAAAGCTATTTTGTATTATTCACATATTTATTATATAAACAATTGATACATTAAGAAAAAATACAACACTACTAGATGGCAGCACCTGTAATGTTAACTTCTTATTTGCTATCTTCTAAATAAGAAATCGTACCTCTTTAGTCAATTTGTTTCTGTCTACGTTGCTTATGCCAAGATTCATCATGGCAATGTCACCTTCTATGATGAAGATTTTTTGCATGAAATCAGGAAACTCATTTCTTAGCATGTCATACACCTGTATTAATAACAATAAAATTAATAGGAAAATTGTAATCCTGATAAAACCTACGTGTTATGTAGCAAAGAACCATCTCCATCGCAACTTTATTAAACAAAATTCCTCATCGGAATCGATCTCTTAGTTCAAATGTAATGCCTCAGACAGACGAACATACGTCTGTGTGTAACCGTGCCTGTTCAGAAAAGGCACAAATCTTCGGGCGTAATCAAAATGTTTGAGCCACATAAAACTCATCCAGATGATGCGTTGCGTTTCCTGATTCGCACGTAAAACGCTTAAAAATACGCGCGTACGCTACTACGCGTACGCCACGTGAGTCAAGGGTGGTATTGAGCATTTGTGACCAGATTATCACAAGTGTTTTCCATTTTGGCGCGGAATTTGAGTTGCATCTGCTATGAATATTAAATACAGTGCGGCTTTTAGTTACATTATATTTAGTGTGTACCGATTAGACGGATTTCGTAATGAATAAGAGCATCCAACAAGGAGTTTGTGATGAATTTCGTGTTTAGAGTCAAAGAAGATGTTACAGACAAGCGTTTAAAAGCGGTTGAGACGTGATAGAAGATTTGCCTCACTTAGACGTCTGAAACTCAACATCGCGAAAGTGAAAGAAAGAGTGGCACAATTCTTATTCAATTTTGACATGAGAATCACTGAGGACATGATAGAACGAAAAAAATTCGACCCTTCATTCATGAAACTAGTTAACAAGCTTCTATAAAAACCATGCCAAACTTGTTCAAAAGTCAAACTGCACTCAAAATTGTCGCCAAAAGGGCAAACGTTCAATAGAGAATATTATTTGAGCGTTATGCGGCGTTTAAGAGAGCTAATTCGACGAAAAAGTCCATATTTATAGAAATAAATATCTTGGGTTTTGGATCACGATGATGTGGTTTCGCACAAGATAATCATTGCGAACGAATCGTTAGAACACATCTGTATGTGTCTCTCCTCGAATTCTCTGTAGAATTCGCGGTGAGAACTGAACTCAACTCCGGAAACAGCGTTTTTAATTATTGGATTATTCGTTGTATCGTCTCTGAAGAAACATACTTTGAAGGTTTAAAAATAAATATATTGATCTTTTGCCGGTATATTCTTGACAGAGTAGTAACTTCTACGCGTGCTTGGTAACGCGCGCAAAGCGCTCTTTATGGCCGGCTCTAATGCTTTGTTTACGTTATATGGATGTGTCTTGTCAAATTCCTGATAATCTTAAATCACTTCCATTAAATTAATTTCCAAAAACGTATTCAACTTACTTTTAGAGAAAACATATTATTACAGTGTCAAAGATTTGCACACCACAAGTTGCTAGAATATGTTGGAACGCTTAAATAATTTTGTAACACTCATATTCCGCAAATAATTATTTTTTCTTTCTTTCTTGTATTTTGCCTTGGATAAAAACAATTATTTGATCGTAAGTGTTGTCGATTCTACGCCGTCCTCAAATTAAGCTGGTTCCTTATAAAATATAACCATGCATAGTTTAGTTAGGCGAAATGATTCCCTACCAGTATACCTAGCAGTTTACAAAAAGCAAGCGACTGTTCCTTTGTCACTGAAAATGTGATTCTGATTAGCTCCCACCTTGAATTCTTCGCTTTTTATTGTCATGTACGGGCCTAGAGTCTAAGATAGCCACTAAACTTAATCATGAGTGGAGCTCAACAACACAATCTCAGCCTGACAACACGCCATTACCATCTTTGGTGTATACAGACAACAAATTTCTTCACGAGGCACCAGTGTGACGCCCGGCAGGTGCAAACGTTTTATCTTACTCGAATGTATTTAGAGTTTATTATTTGTTATAACTAAATAGCTTGGGTCCAAATTAAACATAATAATTCGAGTATGTTGTATGTTATAAAAATCAGATAAGGAAAGTTTACTTGTCTTTGACTATTTTTCTTTTTCCCTTACCATGAGTTTAGGACAACAAAATCGATAGCCTTCCCGTAAATTAATTGTACTATGAAAACTTTGAAAACCAAAAGCGATATAGATTTTAACTTAATTTACCAAACGTAATCTCTAGCAACTCATGGTAAAGACTCAGTCAGATTTGGCGTCAGCAAGGAAATTCACGATACACTAATTGCTTCATGATTATTTCATTTTTGTACTTTCACTGAACAAAATTAAACTAATTCCCACCTAAATTAACTAATTTTACTCATTATTTACTTATCTAAAATTTACTAAATTCAATAATTGTGAAAAAATTACGACCGTCTTCATTCACGATGGCACAAAACTCATTATAATTTCATTAAAATTAATGAACTTTGACAAATGTTAGTTACTTTCATCCATGCATAGGTCCTTTATAGATATATTATTGTACTCTTTGCATCCATGCTAAAAAATTAAGCAAAGACTACAACTCTAAACCACAAATCATAAAGACTTATGCTAAACTGAGGAGAAAAATGTTCACATACTCACTACGTTATTGAACTGCTCATGTAATCTTTCTGTGATAGTTTTATTCTTCTTTGACCTTCCCAGCAGATACAATTTGTCTAAATTTGAACATGATCTGCAGATTTTAAGAACATCAATGAGAAGGTACCTATTTTATTTACAGATTAGATAAGAAATAAGAAGATAAGTTGAGTAAGTCATCACATTTTAATCCGATGGTAGAATTTAAAATTACATAAACTTATCAGTAGAATTATGTACAAGTATACTGTAGTTATATGGATTTGCGTAGCAGATCTGTAGTAAGAATTACAGACGTACCTTGACACAGGAAACTAGATACTTTAAGAAGAATAAATAATATTTAACATTCATGTTCAACGAACGAACCACTGCTTTTCTCTTAAGCATCACATAAAAGGTAAGTTGCTACTCTACTGTCAGTGACGTTCCACTTTGTCAAAAATTAAAAATCATTTCGTTATAAATTCTATATTCTACAAATAATAGTTCAAAAATATCACGACCTGGTACACAACTACAGTGCTTTCGCGATCATCAGAGTCCGCGTGGCGAAATCCTGAAAAACTGCTTCAGTAAACCTACAGTTATCATAAATGTAGTAATACCTCAATAATTTCTCAATCAGAAGTTTTCCCAGAAACCCAGTGCCTCCAGTCACAAAGACAATTGATCCAGAAAACATTGCCTGGATTTGCGACGACTCTTCTAATTTATCTCTTTCGATCTGACTAAAATTCGATGATATGTCTACCGCCATTTCAGATAATAATAGAACGTGATTATCTGTAATTTTTCAATGTGATAAAATAAAAGTTATGGATGTTTCATATATTATAAGTATTTGTTGAAATATGCTATCATTATCAGGCTTCTCTATCACAACCACAATGGTGTGCATTGCTTCTTAAAGTGATTTAAATCATTGTGCTTCATTACAATAGTATTTACATCATGCTGTATTCTATGTATTTTTACATATGTACATAATATGCATGCGTTCTTGCATGCATGTCGTGGTTTCCTTCATCTCCTCTTTTTGTGCGTATGTATCTTTAACGTTATTGATAGGTCTGACTAAACTGAGCCCGGGTGCAATATAGTAATGACCTACTCAAAATACTAAAATTTTATTCAGTTTACCTGTTTTGACTTGTGTACAAACAAACACACTTTCGAATTTTTGATATAAGTTGGTCACAAAATAAAATATATCCATGTATCATACTTTATAGTACCTGAATACTAATATAGTACTGATATAATACTTACCTGGTTTACTGCAATTGGTGATATGAACATTTAAATCTATAATGAAACTTCTAAAAATGTAAACAATAGGCATATTAACATAATTACATCTGTATGCTATTAAAACTTTATTATTTAAAGTCTTCGACCAGTGTGTGTAGGTAACACACACTGGTGTGTGATGACATACGGAGCTGAGACTGTGGGGTTAAATGTGGGCGAGATATGATCCCTAATTCGGTGATCCGTAAGAGAACGTGAGTAACCGACATAGTCCGCAGATTTAGCAAGCTAAAGTGGCAATGAGCAGGCCACATTGCTCGCTGGGGAAGAAAGGTTCTCCAGTGGCAGCCCCGCACTTGAGGACGTAGTGTTGGACGATCTCCCACCCGGTGGATTGATGATGTGGTCAAAGTCGCGGGGAGTCAATAGTTACAAGCGGCTGGTGATCGTGACACGTGGCGCTCGTTGGGCGAGACCTATATCCAGCAGTGGACGGCCTCCGACTCCTAATAATATTCTATAATAGTATTTCTATGCAATTGTGTCTTTAACTAACACCCACAACCCAAGCATATCATTTTCTTACTTTGGGGTTATATTCGGTTTGTGTAATTTGTCCAGTTATATTTAGTAATTTAAAAAAATAATATTGCAACTACAAATTCAAATATAAGCTATCCTATTTTTTAAATATGATTAAATTGCACACACTGTGTATTTGATTTAGTAGGAGTAACGAATTCGACTCGCCGTGAATTCCTTTTCGTGTTTTCTACTGGTTGAAAACGTGTGCCACGAAATAGTAATTTGAGCTTATAAAAAATACAGAAGTCGGCTGGAGCCATATTATATTATTCGATGTTGTTTGGTGAACGTTTAGTCAAACATTCTTTCACAATGGCTTTGTGAAAAGGCGCATTATCGTGGTGCGAAATCCAAGAATTTTCTTTCCACATTTCTTTCAATTTTGTTGAATTTGCTCTCTTAAAAGCCACATAACGCTCAAATAATATTCCTTATTTCTCGTTTGACCTTCCGCCAAGAATTTCGAGTGCACTATACCGCGACAGCGAAAGAATACACGTAACATGACTTTAGCATTTGAACGAGTTAGGCTTAATTTTTTCGGTTTGGGTTAATTTTGAAGGTGTAACTCCAAAGCTTGTTGCCTAGTTTGCAGTTAAACTCGTAAACTTACGTCTTGTCACTAGTGATTACGCGTTTAATTAATGAGGGGTCGGGATTGACTCATTTTGACATGTCCTAAATAGTAGTGGGCGATAAAAAATCGATATTCCAAAAAGTATTTTGTTATCGATACATATACGCGATAAATCGCTTCAATTCGATATAATAGACAACTAGTATCGAATGTGATATTAATATATTTGGTTTTTTTTTCAAATAAGCTAAGCAAGCCTTTGCCATAATGAAATGCAGACATCCACGAAGGCAGCAGTATAAGAAAAACTTTTGTAATCTTCGGTGGTGTTTATTGTCACTTGTTTTGGTCATTGGGTTTGTTTTCAGAGCAATATGACCCATAAATAAAAGTTAACCTGTTTTGCTTAGTACAGTTTCCGAAATATGAATATCGTCATGTGTGTATAATGATATTTAAAAACAGCTTTTCTAAATTGTATAGAAAAAACGAGCTGTGATAATTATTGTCTGTTTTGTTTATTACAGTTTACGATTTATACAGTAAGTATAACGTGTTTTGCTGAAAGTATTTTCAATTCAAAAACTATAAAATACAGTTCCCAACTTTACACAATGCGGCATTTAAATGTTTGACTACAGTAACTAGCTCAGTCTCATCTGAGTGACTTTTCTCAAAAGCGCACAGTTTCTTACACAGAAGAAAAGCAGATTGCAAGCCAAAGGGGTAATGAAAATTTTGTTATTGCAAGGTTTAGAGAAACATACTGGCATTTATAAATCTTTTATTGGATTCTTTTTAATATGATTTATAAATAAAGTTAATTTGTTTCTTCTCTCTGAAGCCTTTACTCATACTTGACCTAATCCCTATTTAATATTACAGACTAATTAAATACAAATAATTCATTACAATATTTTTAGAATATCGATACATTTGTTTGATATGTGGCAAAGTATCGATATAACACTACGATATATTATATCGAAAAAAAAATATCGATATTTTTTACATGAACATCCCTAGTCCTTAGTCTAATGCGATTAATTTTTGTAGTAAAATTTATGTCTTTTGGGACTAGCCGAGTGGCAAAATGTTTTATACCCAAATGATTATTTTAAAATGATATGGATCGGCGCTTCGTACCACTTAAAAGTTTTAATTAAGTCGATTCACTGTAAGCCTTCTGTAACATTTACTCCGATGGTAATCCGAACACGAAATTCCAATAGAGATGCAAAATTTGTGAAAAATTCTTTGTTTGATGTTTTTGTCCATTATGAAAGTCAAAATTCACACTAAATATGACACAACTAAAATACGAGGGTTGATCCAAAAGTTCATGGCTTTACTGAGAAAACAAAATATATTTTATAAAAAAGTTAAGTGCCATGTACTTCCCCCATCTTTCCTGTAACTTATTTATACCTTCAAAAAAATGATTCCTCGAGTTCCTGAAAATTCTCGTCTATCGCAGCTATCACCTCCTAATTTTGAATTTCAGCCATTGACTCTGAGGAGATGTGGACACGAGCCTTATCCTGATGAACAAAATTGTTTAACGAATCATTCCTGGACGTTTTTCTTTATTTTTTTTTGTAATTGTTTCGGGTATAGGTAAATCTAACTTCAAGAGGTCGATCGCCGAATCCAACTCGGATGGGCAGTGTTCTGGAAGTAAAAGGGTATCTTCTTGTCCAAATTACCGCAGAGAGATTGACCGCTGGGGAATAAAGGTTCTCGAGTGGCGGCCCCGCACTGGAGGACGTAGTTTTGGACGATCTCCAACCCGGTTTACTTATGATCTGGTTAAAGCCGCGGGGAGACCATAGTGAGAAAGTATTTTCTATAGACACAAAATAATAAAAAAAAGAATACTGATATCTATAACCGCTTGCAACTTTGCACGCTTACTAGTGAATAAACAAGCTTCAATATGAGGGTAGTTACAAATATGAAACACTTGTTTACTTAATGTGGCCACGAATTTTTAGATCCACCCTCGTAGCACTGTAATAATAAAAGTAACAGATGCATCTTAAGCTCCGCACCAAAATGGAAAATTGTGCCAATCAACAACTAACAACAAAAAAAAAATTAACTTTTTTATCATAATTCACTTTCAAAACTTTTTGGCAGAATGTATAAAATATGTTACAGTTTTCAAGGCGGAGCGGAAGCGTAGCGAAGACACTGCGGCCGCACAGCAATGAAATCGGGATTGCGCAACTTTCACTGCAAAAAAGACCGTGGATACCATTTTATAGTCTCTTACGCAAACTCGCGCTACTGCAGTTAAATTGAATCACCCGTAATACAACCCAGACTGGGTTGGGATAAAATCGCTATCGATATTGCTACAGACGAGAAAAACTTAAATGGATCATTACGAAACAATATAAAGACCACTGGTTGTTAGAGTGCTGTGCAGCAATTTTTCCGACTCCATCACCTATTCCTGCTGCACTAACGACTATGTCATGTTCTGGTCCGGAGGGTAGAATAACCAAATAGACTTGCTCTACGGTCCTAACACTTGGGCTACAAGACAGCGACGTACCTACACCTATGAAGTCTATAGCCACTTTTGTCCGATGTCTTACTACAAAAATATTTACAAGTACTTATTTCCTTCAGGTGATATTTATATCTTAAGTGTGTATCTTTATATGATGTATGTGAATATGAATAAGGTGTAACAATTACACACTTCGTAACATCTTAGTGGAGAATCTGCATATGGAGACAAATGTTCTGGAGAGCCGTAGTTGAATGGCCTGACTGATCCCAAAGCTCCCCTCTGTAACAGAATATAGGCCACCATGAGATTTTAGTGGATAGCTAATCTAAGTCTAACATAATCCTCTCAATTCACCCAAAGGCCTTTAATAAAAGGCCTTTTCACACTTAGATTTTTTTATGATTTTGGAAGGCAAACAAGCAGGCGGACTTCCGGATGTTAAGAAATTCACGCCGCTTAGAGACACCAAAGGTGGTAATGGTGCGTTGCCCACCTGAGGCCGGGATGTTAGGCCATGAGCAAAAGTAAATTTACCGCCTAACTTACCTTCCGAGCTGGAACACGTCATGATGTTATGGCGGCAAGAATAGGTAAGGCGGTGGTACCAATCCGGTTGAGTCGCTGCGAAACTCTACCACCCAGTCAGATGTCACGGTGTTACTTGACGGTAAGCCAATGCTCACCTTTTACGAGCTGCCTGGCACAAGAAGGCAGATGGTCTATTCTGCAAAGGAGTCCGGGCCAACACGGTGGAGATTGATTTTTTTTTAAAAAACAGATGTCTTTTAAGTCCACAAGCCCTTACACATATCGCAACTCATGTCCGCCTAAATAAGGTTAGGTTAGACATAATACGTCGTCGTGGTGAGAAGGCTGAGTAACCGGGGTCGAGTTGGGACCCCGGGAAACCAACTGGATCAGGGAAGGCTGCTCCCCAGTACCCCGCTCCAGCCAGAGTGAACAAAGTAGGTACAGGTGAGCGGACAAAGTAGGTAGGCCGTTTGGCTAACGTGGGTAGGCGGAAGTGAGCCCACGGAAGAGGGGGTCAGGCATTCCATTTTGCCTACCCGATCGCGATGGGATTGCAACAGGTACGGTGGTGCCTGCCGCCACTGGAACACCGAAATGCTGAACTCCGTGTCTCCGTGCACCACTTCAGATGGTTTGTATCCCACTGTTGAGTGGCCTGCCAGAAGGGGAACAAGAGATCCAGCGCCGCCGGGGCAGTGGAAGTTTTCAATAGCATCCCTAGTGGCCACCTGGCGAAGGGAAGAACACCGTGTGGTTTTATTCGGTAGGATTCCCGCCACTTCCCCTGAAAGTGTCAGATATCCATGAGGATTTCCACACGTAAAAAAAGGTTAGACGTAATAGCATGCAAAATTTATGAATGATTGAATAAATGAATAATAATAATAATAATATGTAAATGATATGAACATTTCATTGCGTATCAATAAAACAAAACAAAACATATAACTAACTTATAAATGCAACCCCAAGTATTAATTTACAAAATTAATATTATTGTTATATATGACAGAAACGACTACCTCATCGAATCGAGAAAGATAAGTATCAAAATCTGTCCGTTATTGGCCGTCAAATCGAGTAACAAACGTACATAAAAACATACAGTCTATTTGATAGCCTTCTCTTTTGTCAATCGGTTAAAAACTGTAAATTTAGCAAATAGTCGAAATTGTGGTTTGGAACAGTAAATACTTTATTGCGCGAAAATAAAAAAACACATTTGAACATAACAAAAACACTTTTTTTCTAGTTTAATTACTAATACTTAACTCCTCTCTTAACCTCTCTGAACTCAATTAACATTTGCAAACTATTGTAGAATATGCGTTTATTAATTAGTAAAATTACCTTTATTATATTTCAAGGTTATAACTCAAAAATTAGCCTATTAGGCTTTAAAAATGGTATAGGCAAGTTGTAGCTGACATGTCGTTTTAGCCGATTAGATGTTTTTAGCCGGCTGACGAACTCTCCCTTGAGGTTACCCGATTTTAGAGCAACCTCCTCTTTAGGCTTTAGAAACTCCACTTCTGGCCAATGGTGCCTTGGCCGGGAAGGGGCCTTTTGTGTTCGTAGTTAAGAGGAAAGGCACGAAGAAAAATGAGGACATTCTTTTTCGAGACGCCAGCTTTCCAACATCCGACTGCTCAAACGAAGACAAAACGCCTGCTGGACAAGAGTCAATAACTTGGCCCTGAGAAAAATCTCTACCATCGTCTACATGGTCCTGAGAAGGACCTTTATAAACCTCCAAACGGCCCCCAAAAGGCTATCTTTCATCAGCTGTGTGGTCCTTAGAAAGATCTACACTGCTCTCTTCTTTCATCACCTTTCCGTCTATGGTTTGTTATTTGTTTTGTCTTTGGTGGTGATGGTGGTGGACAAGCTAATAAAATCACCGCGCAGTTACGCTGCTCCGACCTGGGGACTTTGCTAAAGCAACCAAAGCTTGAACCGTTCGCGACATGGACAGATCCCCGTGCAATGCAGCCCCTAGCATGGTTCCACGCATTGGCTTGGTTTAATTTTTAATAGAGGTTTTCTACCTCGCGGCCCGGCCAATTAAGGTAGGACCTTCGGTCCATGATCATCGGTCGATAGACATGACATTGATACCTTCTTTGGATTACGATATCACAGGGGGTCATTGGCCAAAAGCGTGCACGTCGCGATCCCTGCCAGTCAATTGGACTGCAATTCTGACCCGAAAAAGTACCGCAGAGCGGGTTAAGGCGTTACCTGGAGGCGACGCGTACCGATCCGCACTCGTCAGTACGAAAAGAGGCAGATGCGGCGATGGAGGCCGCCACCCATCACGCCAGGCCCGGACAGGCAAATCGAGGAGTGCAGAGTGTCAAATAGGCACGTGGAATGTGAGAGGGAGAATGGAAGCGAAGATGAATG
>NJDC01000792.1:52008-77147 GCA_002245475.1 Calephelis virginiensis | reverse complement strand
AAGGGTCCGAGGTTGTTTAAAGTGACAGCTGTTTAAGAGTATATTTAAACAAATGATTAACTCGAAATAGCGTTTATGAATAAACATTTTTCAAACATTATTTAAATTGGTGATTAAAAGTTAAACAACGTTTATGAATAAGCCTGTAGATAGATAGGCTGGATTTAAATGTCGATTTTAAACGCGATCAACGTATAAACGCGTTTAGTCAATCAAGAATATCAATCATTTTAATTTCGTTGTCAAAGAAATTTTGGATCATTTGAGCATTTTATTATTATACTATATTACATCATAAGCACATTCTCAGGGGATGCGGATAATAAGTATCTTCACACCCATATCCCCGAAGCGGTAGGCTGAGGCCCAACCAGGGCACACACATGACTAGCCGAAGATACTAAGTCCCACAATGTGATAGGTGTCAAGCCTATCGCCAACCGGGCACATTTCTAATCCCAAGCAACATTTTTGCATTAGAAAATTGGAAAACCCAATTTTCTTTTTGTTGCCAATGCAGTCAAGTCCAACAACTGAACCGCTAAATCACAGAGGCGGATAATACTATTGACAATTTTCAAAGAGTACTTGCATGAGCTTATATACAGGATCACAACTGACAAATGAACTCGTTTACACTGAACCTAGATTTACTAAACTCGGTGTTCAATATGATCGGTGAAATCGGCCCTTTGTGATTAAAGTACAATGTAATATTTTTGTCTGGTGTTGGTGTCAAGAGTCTCCAAAACCGGCGTGTTTGTATGAAAAGGGTAATGAATGTGGTTCCTCCACATTCATTATGTCAGGCTAGTCAGGTTTGTCAGGAATGTGAGGTCTGGCACTCGATACTCTCTGCCTACCACTTACGGGACTTGGCGTGAAGGTACGTATGTATGTAATATTTTTAAGTGAAAGTTTAGCGAACAAGCACACGACTCTTACGATGGTAAGAGACAACTGTGGCCTATTGACACCATAGATGTTACAGTTGCGTCGCTGCCGTAAGGCCGAGATGTTACCATATACTATACTGCAAAGATGGATCCACCAAGGCAGTGGATCCCTACCCGAGCAAAGTGCTGCACAGTGCTCTACCACAAGTGATTTTGTTATTCACTACTCTAACAGCCTCACTTAGAGGCGTCAGTTACCATTTATTTTAGCATTAAGTCAAAATTTTGTATGGAAGATGTTAACTCAATGATTCATCAAAAGATTTAAATGACGTCTCTGTGTAAGGCTGTAAGTGTATATTTTTTGAATTAATTTAAAATTAATCAAGTTGTTTTTATAGATTATAACTTTTTCGTTTGTTGTAAATAAGTGACATTCATAGTAATAAATATCCCTGGACAAATTACTGAAATTGAATCTGACCCCAAGGAAACGCTTCTTTTTCAGCCTTTAAAGTTTACCACATACCTAATATATTTATTTTTTAAATTAGTAAAAACGTCATGTCATGGGGTTATTTATATATTTGGAAGCCTGGATGTTTTTTTTGTTGTAGGACTTAAGCTTAAACTAAGAGTACCTACCGAAAGGCAATCAAGCAAATTTCTTGATAGTGCTGAAGGAACATTACGTTTTAAAGACACCAAAACTACATTAAGCTGGATTTTTAACCACTTAACTAAGTTCATTGAGTACTCTGCCCTGCAAACTGTGACATTCCAAAAAAAGGTTACTGGGTCTACTCAGCTGAAAAATATTTTTTCTGAAATCTTCGTAATCTTTCTGAAATCTGTTTACTTGGCTAGGCAGAAAATTTCAACTTAGTTTGAATGGATTTAATCATTTGAGTAATAAAGTTACAACTTGCAAAAAAGTATGTTCACGCCTAAATCCCCGATACGGTAGGCAGGGACACAACCAGAGCACCCACGACTAGCCAAAGGCACGAAGTCCCACTATGTGATAGGTGGCAAGCCTATCGCCAACCCCGGGCTACGTCATTTTTATTAGAAAATTAAAAATACACGTTTCCTATTTTTTTTTATTGCCCGACCCGAGATCGAAACCTGAACTTCAAGAGGTTAAATCCGATGCTGGCCCAATAGATCACAGAGGCGATTCTTCAAATTTAAGTTTTATCAAAATCGATTCATATGAAGTATCGATACTTTCCGTTGAACTTTTCTATACTTCTATTACTTCTTATTCATATATATGTATATTGCAAACTTATTACTACCTTGTTATTTTGGAGGAAACAGTACGGTCACTTAAGTTGTTTTCCAATTTAATAAATTTTATTATTGTACGCGACGTCCAACCGGTGTTTTTCATAAGCTTCTTGATCGCAGACAGTACAATCTCACCAAATTTTACAGAAGACTTAGTCTTTGTCATGTCGAAACTTTTGCAAACAACAACTGCAAATTTTAATAAGATTAGTCAAATAAAACATTTACTTAAAAATTAGGATCCCAGTCTCTAGCATTTGGAAAAGGAAGCCAAACAAGTAGATCCTTTTCTGATAAAAATACAAATCGGCTAGAGACAATATTGGTCGTTTTTCAAGCCAACACTTGAGACTTAATCAGCTACCCTATCGCCCAGAACAGATCATGACAGTGTCAAGCGCTGATGTTATGGTGGCGGAAATGTAATACTATGGTATCAAAAGTCTTGGTCATGGTTATGGTATTAATAACAAACCATCATCTTTGTTTAACTAGAAAAGCAATTGGTGTATATTATTCAAAAGAACCCGGGATAAATACGATTAAAGTCATAAACATTTTTAACTCTAATTTTATTAGAGCAATTTGGCAGCAATTGATAACTTATAACTAATAAAAATCAGGCGTTTCTTTTTATAAGCAGCTCAATAACTACTGAATAAGAAACCATGAATAAGTTTTGTTTTTCTTGCTATTTTTTGTCACAGTTAACATTACATTAAAAGAAAAAGGAAAATTAAGGAGAGCAAAGTCTTCAGATATTTGTGGAGAATTAGGCATAGGTGTAAGAAAAATCAAGTTTTTGTGTCAATCAATTGTTTATTGCTTACAGTATAATAAATCAACATGTTGTTCGTTGTCTCGAATCTTTGAAACTGTGATATCAAAGATTCGAGAAAATGAACAAAATTAATCAAGTAACTTACGCTTAATCAAAATAAGATAAAACTAAGATGAAACTTTAATTATAGAACTAAGAAATTTTAGTAATGAAGTCCGTATAAATATCGTAATCGATATCGCATTTCAGACCAAGGACAAAAGAAGAAAGTTTAATTGCCAAGCGCCAGGATTTTTCATCAAATAAAAATATATTGTATCAATCGTCCTTTGTATCAAGAAAATATGCTTTTACATGAAAACATACAATAAAGCTGTCTTTTATTAGTGTCACCGACGAGCTATATATTTTTGTAATTGCTTTAGTCCATTAAACTGGTTTCTTTTAAAAAAAAATAATCAAAAACACATTTCCCGAAAAACACATTTCCTAATTCTACAGACCTTTAAATTTGTCTATGTTACATAAATTTTTAAATTTATCCAGCAATCAGCAATCTACACACTTAATTAATCTAAAGCGACATCTTAAGTAAATACTTGAAAAATAGAATTGTTAGCAAAATGTGGGACAGGTATAGGAGGACTTATTTTGAAAATGACAATGGATAAACATTACACATATAGTACAAGTTAATATATTTTGCAGTACAAAGTTACTTTTGTAACAAATGCAGGGACATCGGATTAACATAACATTTGCTAAACAGTGGCTGTCCACATGCAACAATCGTTTGAAAATCGAGATCGACAAATTTGAGTGGTTACATCTCATTTTCATGTTGCGTGAAATATATAAATATTAAATAATCATGTTTTGATGACTGTAACTGATGTAATGTCCCACTTGTACTAAAGTGACGTCTTTAATATCGTAATCGGTTTTGAAAAAAATACTAACGTAAGATGTTAAATATTATTGGATAGTTTATAGCCTTTTTCGTTTTGAGTTTTGATTGCTTTGTATTGACGTCACTTTGGTTCAAATGAGCAGATTTATTAGCCCATGCTAAGAATCATCCAAGAAGCGATGCAACAACACCTGGAGGAACACCACCTTCGTCTGTGCTACCTCGCTGGATGGTTGGTCGATATCCATTCTCATCAGCTACATAATTCACAGTGTACATGATGCCGTCTGGAGCTATCCAGGTATAAAATCCTTTCACAAACATAGCTTCATTCTCAGTACCTGCATTTTTTAATTCGCCCTGTTCTTCTCTTTTAGTACCGTCACTTTGTTCAAATCTGAAATTTGGGTATTGTTTTATATATTTAATTTAATAAGTTCAATAACATATAAGATGTGTCTTACGAAAAGCATTTACGGGTTCATTACAGGTGCTGAAGCAAAAACGTAGATTTTGAGATGGAAATAAAGGTGCAATGAATTTTAGTAAATAAAATTATTTCCAATTTTCGTAGAACTGTGGTATTTTCATAAGGTATGATATCTGAACATCAGAAGAACCATTGCATGTATTTCGATGCTGTGAAAAAGAAAATTACAAGAATTCCAATACAACATGGATCATGGTTCAGGATCATCTTTATGACCAATTTTCTTTTTTACGTCCACCTCGTGGTCGAGTGGCTAGCGTACACGCCTAACTACACATACCAACCGCGAGGCTCGAGTTCAATTCCGTTTCATATGAAAAAGATAGCATGCATTTCAAATAAGTTTCGTTTGTGAAATACTTACGAGTATTTGTAATTGCCGAGTCCGTCATTATTAGATTCATAACTTAACAGTTGGACTTCTTGTGGGGCTGGACTCGCACGTTGCGCTTGTGGTGCTGCTGCCACTATGCCCATAAAACATATCACCAACTGAAATGAAAAACATAAAAAACTAATTTTACAAAACATATCACAAAATGGAACCACAAAAATCTATTTTCTACTTTTAATTTTATTCACTTGAAAAAAAAAACACTTATAGTACACCCTAAGGCTATATTCATTTGTTCTCTTATTAGTCCTCATTTGAAAGTCCTAACGGTTTTACCTTTTTACCCCGATGGAAAGACGGATGTAATAAGTGTCTTTGTGCGTGTCTGCCTGTGGCATCATAAATTTTAAACGTGTCGACCAATAACGATATCGACAGTTTACGGATTACGGATCGGTTTTGTTGGGGATTATTTAAAATACTGAATTTGTACAGTACTAACTACAATTTTTCTAACCGATAACATTGATTATTAATAAACGGGATATCTGATTTGCGATTTACGAGTTATGTCGAGAATAGTCATCGGGTTTTTGGAATGAAGTAGTTATGGTCAGGCCATAGAGTTCGAAGAAGTAGCTCATAATTGAATATGGATTAAGAACAAGAAAGGGTCCTATGGCCAATTCGTGGCTGTTATTAAAAATATAAATATAAGGATATTATCCGAGGGTGGTGTCAAGAGTTTTCAAAACCGGCGTGTTTGTATGAAAAGGGTTATGAATGTGAAGGAAGCAAGACAGGTTTGTCAGGATCGTGAGGTCTGGCACTCGATACTCTCTGCCTATCCCGTAAGGGACTTGGCGTGAAGATATGTATGTATGTATGTTATTAAAAATCCTTGAAAATGTACGAAACGTACTATTGTTCAACTACTGGATAAACAGATGATCCAATCCAAGCCACAGGTCGGTACAAAAACCAAAAAAGCGCAAAATGTGGTAAAAGCAGTAAAAGCCTACGTCTGTTTGTAGACGGCGAATGGCTAAAAATTATGATGACGGAAAGTTTTAGATCCTTCTTTGAACGCCTCGTTGGTCGAGTAGCTAGTGTACACGCCTAACCAATCAACCAACCAAACAACCAACCGCGAGACTCAGTTTCGATTCCTGACGAGGGCAGACATTTGTGTGATGAACATTTAGATGTCTGCATTTCCGGGTCTGGGTGATTATTAAATTTATTCTGGTACCTTTTTAAGTATTTCTATGTATTAGTATCGTTGACTTAACACCCATAATACAAACATATGATTAGCTTACTTTGGGGTAAGATTCAATTTGTGTAACTTGTGCAGGATTACATTTATTTATGTTTATTCTTGGTTAAGGAGTTAGCGTGATGAGCATTGATACTCGGATCAGCTGTATTTCTAGATTGGAGGTTTTTTTTCAAGTATATATCATGTGGTCTAGCGGTTCAGTTGTTGGACTTGACTGCCTGAGGTCCCGGGTTCGAATTTCGGGTCGGGCAACAAAAAGAAAATTGGGTTTTTCCAATTTTCTAATAAAAAAAAACGTTGCTCGGGATTGGATATGTACCCGGTTAGCAATAGGCTTGCCACCTATAACATTGTGGGACTTGGTGACTTTGGCTAGTCGTGGGTGCCCTGGTCATGCCTCTGCCTACCTCTTCGGAGATATGGGCGTGACACTAGCATGTAGGCATACATTTTTATTCACTTCGGGTTACGGCAATCAAGTAAGAGTTATTTATACGTAAAATGATATTCATTCCAAATTGTCCAAACCAAATCACTATCACTGTAACTTCACTAAGTATTAAAAAACCACAAATCACAAGTACTAACCAATTTAAACATTATGGTAAACTGTACGTCTTCGCTTCTTCGTTCTTGTTCACTTGTTATGGTCATATATCATCGAAAGATTATATATACTTACTTTTATAATTTGTTACAGGTTACAACATATATTGTTAATTGTTGTTTGTTAGATTCGGTGTAAAGTTGTATGTCGAAGGTCAATCGTGAAATAATAAAGGACAAATTTGATGAATATCATTTGCAACATCTTAATTTGAATGTTGCATTGTTAATGACAGTTAACTACAATGTAGTTATTTGGAAACCAGAAATAAATGCAACATAATAATAAATATTATAATAGACGACCTGGCGAACTTCGTATCGCTTAACAGCTACTAACAATTTGTGCAGATTAAAGCTTTGTTTTTCCCATTTCCCTGAAACTTTCCCGGTTTTGCTTTTTATAACAACCTTCTCCTGATAATAACTAACGCAAAGAAAAATAATCAGGAAAATTGGTCCATCCATTCGATGTATTGCGGAGACCATGCAAATTGGAGATTCACTTTTATGTATGTTTTTTTGTGTTTTATGTGTGTTTGTAGATAGCTCTCCCGTCAAACTTCAATCCGCCTGATATTCAGAACTCATAGCATTTTGTATAAAAAATCTAGATTTCTTTTACCTCTTTAATACTTCTAAACTGCCACAAATATTTAAAAACCGAAAACAAATAATACGACCTGCGATTTTTGACTTCTTAGACATTGTACGAGTAATAGCAAAAAAACCCAGGAGAGATTTTTGTAAAAGAAAACATTTCTTGGCTTCTACTTAAGATGTAAGTATCAATCATAAACGAATGCATTAATGTTTTTATGTTACGTCGCCTCTGTGGTGTAGTGGCGTTGACTATGAGGTTTTAGGTTTGATTTCTAGGTCAGGCAACTCAAAAATGTGTTTTCTTCAATTTTATAATAAAAACAACATTGATTTATACCGAGCACTTAGCAAAAAGTTAAGTGCTCGGTTGGCGTCAGGTTTTGCAACTATCATATTGTGGGACATCGTATATTCGGCTAGTATTGGGTGCCTTGGTTGTACCTACTTCTGCCGAACATTTCCATGATACGGGCATGAAGATACTTTAAGATACTTTTTTATACTTTCACAAGTTGTAATAAATTAGCTAAAACCAACACGATTAGTTTATTTTTTATCCGTTCTAATTATAATATACGAAATATTGGACGGGTTTATAGTAGAGGAGCCCAAGAGAGGATTTTTGGACTTACTCAGGCGCGTCAGATTAAGATATGGGAGATACCCTGTACCATTGTTGAATACCTCCATTATGTATCAAATCTCTACATAGAGACGCGCATGTAGGGTTGTCTGTCTAACTTTTTTTGGGCTTGAAAATATACTCGCACATGTCAGACTAAAGTACGGCGAGCTTATTGCATGCCAATAAGTCTATGTTTGAATTTTCTGATGTTTTGGACAAGACGACTGGGAGTAGGAGTTTCAGAAACTTTCAAAAACCAAGTTATATGTGTTAATTGTCCATTACAGCAATCCGTCTGATTGACATCTTTCTGTCATCGGAGACACATTAGGCATATATATTATTAATATCTGATGAGTTCGGCTATGATCAAATGACTGAAATTGCTATTTTAGCTTCTAGACACTTAACGCACCGCGAAAAAGAAAAACCTTACATAACCTTGTCTACTCTCCACTATTTAATCGACAAAGTGCAATGGATCCCAGTAACGTTGGAGTTATTACACATTTCGCATCGCGGGCTCCCCTACTATTATAAATGTTTATCAAAAAAGTAAAGTATCTTCACGCCCATATCCCCGAAGAGGTAGGCAGAGGTACAACCAAGGCACCCACGGCTAGCCGAAGACACGAAGTTCCACAATGTGATAGGTGACAAGCCTATCGCCAACCGGACACATTTCCAATCCCGACCAACATTTTTTTTATTAGAAAATTGGAAAAATCCAATTTTGTTTTTGTTAGCCGACCCGGGATTCGAACCCGGGACCTCATACAGTCAAGTCCAACACCCGGACCGCTAGACCACAGAGGCGACATAAATGTTTATCACTAACAGAAATATAAATTACTCAACATCTTCATACCTCTTATATTGAAATACCAGGTATAAATTTTCTACATATTTCCGATGTGTTAAGATATTTGAAAGTCAAGATTTAGGTTGTAGGCTTAAGTCCAGCAGTGGACGATGATGCTTCCTCTCTTGAACAATTAAAATATAATTTGCAATAATTTGTAAAATATTAAAAGTAATTAAAAAATTTACTCCTGAAACTGTCAAAACATTCTATACGTCAACAGATGTCACTTCACTCACTTTTGAAGTACTTAAGACATGCTTTTCTTTGGTAAAAAGTATGTATTTATTGGATAATAAGTTTCATGATAGCATCGGGTCCTTTTTTCCAAACAAACAGACGGATTGCCTGTTGGAAAGAAATTCACGCTGCCTAGAGACAACAAAGGTGGTAACGGTGCGTTGCCAACCTGAGGTCGGGATGTTAGGCTTCGACGAAAAGTAAGTTTACCGGCTACCATATTATGCTCCGAACTGGAACACGTCATGGCAAGCACTGGCGTTATGGCGGCAGGAATAGATAAGGCGGTGGTACCAAAACTCTACCACCTAGTCAGATGAAACGTTGTTAGCCGTTATTAGTAGACAGTAAGCCTATGCTCGCCATTTACGAGCTACCTGGCAGAAAGGCAAAGAAATTGTCTATTTTGCAAAAGAGCCCGGACGAACAGAAGAAAAAAACAGCTTTGAGTATTAAAATACTCAAAGAGTACCAGCAACCACATTGAGCACCAGCATGAGGTAGTCTTCGGAGGATCAAAAATCGGTAAAGCAACGCAAATATTAACAAGTTCCATATTTTTTTTGTATGTTATTTAATTTTTCAGTCACTTCTGAACCATTTTAAAATTATTTTCGTATTTGTAAGAGCGTACTTCCGCGGTGGTTACTGTCCCAATAAGTCTGGGTCTGATGATATAATTCCAGGAAAATCGAGAAAAATATGCATTTTGTGTACGTAGATAACAAACTTATTGATATCGAAATCGGTTTTTAGCAGATTTACTGTACTTAAATTCCTTCCTTACGACGATTTAAAGCTTATCTAATATCTTTTTGCAACCAATTTTAAGACTAAGTATATAGAAAGCATATAGATTAAGTATAACGCATGAAAGTGGTGCTCGTCTGGTCTTAAAATCTGGGATGCTGAGAAACATTTCAATGTACAGCAGTATAACTCTTGATTCTTGATTTACACAAATATTATAAATTGGAACTGATTATGTCATTTAAGGCAACACAATGCTTGTGAATAATTGACATTTAGTTACTAATAAACAGCCAATTATTTTATAGGGTTCGTTGAATTTATTTGAACCTAAATGTTAATAGGCCGCTAGAACTGTGTTCAAGATGTACCTAAAATAACAAAACCGAGTCCAATTTCCAAATTGCATGATATCGAGATTCATGAGTAACTCGATAGGTCACGTTGAGCTGGTGCGACCTTGCAATAAATTCCAACCATACAGATATTATCAATGCAACGTTTATCGAAGTTTTACGAATTTTTTTAAATAGTAATTAAAATTAGATTCGCATTTACTACAGACATTTTTTTTATGATATTAAAAAGCAAACAAGCAGAAGGATTTCTTGATGTTAAGAAATTTACGCTACCTAGAAGGTGGTAATGGTGCGTTGCCAATCTGAACCCAAGACGTTAGGCCTCGCGCAAAAGTAATTTTATCGGCTACCTTACCTTCTGAACCAGAATACGTCAACGGCAAGCGCTGACTTTATGGCGTCAGGAATATAGGTAAGGCGGTGGTACCAATTCGAGCTAGTTGTTGCGAAACTCTACCACTTAATAAGATGTCGCGGTGTTAGTGACAGTAAGTCTATGCTTGCTTTTTAAGAGCTGCCTGGTATAGGAAGGCAGATGGTCTATTTAGATGGATGGCCCGGACTAATACAGGGAGTTAGCTCAGAGTTAAACACAATCCAAAAATGGGCGGGCGCGGCGAGCTATGCCCGAACTCGATATCAGTGGCTAGATCCCTCGTGTCGCGGCGACGAAGTGTTGTATTTGATGTGAGCACGGTGTCGATACGGCGGCGGCAACATCTTTTGTAATTGAGTGGCAAAAGAAGATGTTCCTTATTACAAAGGAAAGAAAAAGGCGACTTTTCTATTGTCGTGAACAGACGTAATACCTCGACACGTTACACGATTATACAGGAATTAGTGTGGGCACTTTTGATTATATTGTATTGTAGGAACTATTAAGTCCATCCTCTTATTACAAATGTTATCCTCTTATTTTATTATTAAAATGTTTGCTATTCTAAATTGGTGATCAATCAAAAATTTCACTACTTATTCCCTCCGGCGAAATGCTTCAATGTATGTTAATTTATCGACAAATACTAAATGCAAAGGGGAACAGCACTACGCTAACTCAGTCGCTAGGACACTCGCTCATCGCTCGAGTGCCGCTGCCCGCTCCGCCCCCGTTCCGATGTCATCCATTTCACTTCAATAAGAATCTATGTGTTAGATCGCGCCGATCTTGCCGCCGCCTCGCAATCGCTGAGATCCAGTTTGAGGCCTAAGAGTTGTAACCGTTAATAAATAATAAAATCGTAAATCCTAAAAAAAATACATAACAAACCCGTAAGTATCTACACATTCAAGACAAACAGATTTCCCAAATCCTGAAGGATCATAACACATAATTTTTTTATAGTTGCGTTTTCCTTAAAAATGTGCCGAACAAATAGCTGCTAGCGAATTTATTCGTTTGGCGGTGCGTCGCTAGCCGTTCATATATGGCCATGCCATCACAGTCATTTTGGAGTACCTATTCAGGGTCCATTTTTTAAGAAATATATTAAATTTTGGACTTAATGCTACAAAAATTTAAAATTATTTATTATTTTTACATAACAAATTTACCTGAAATTATGTCTTAAAACATTTCTTTTGAAAATTCACTTAAAGGCCAGCACACGATTTTGTATATTTTTGTAAACTCAATTAAAGTAATTACGTCATAATAAGCATGACGGCGACTGTCCTTCTTACGCTTTTTGCTCGAAGCAGTGTTAAGTACCAAACGAGAAATTTCTTCAAACTCTTATCTTTAAGAAATATTATAGATTTAAAATCTTGTTCCAAAACCATGTCATGGTATTTTTACTGTAATATAATCTAATGGCGTGGGCAGATGTTGACACTATCGCACTCTTACTTAATTTCAAACTAATAAAGGTCGTAAGAAATTTTGCAATTAAAACATGCACATAAACCATTTATTTACAAAGTCTTTAATAGGTTCTAATAGTTGATTACTTATACGGACTAGTTATTTAACCAAGAAGACTAGCAACGACGCCTGGGGGAACTGCACCACCGGGACCCTCTTCGATTTCTGGCTGGTAACCGTTTCTATCAGCGACATATCTTACAATGTAGGTAACGCCGTCAGGTCCTACCCAGGAGAAGATACCTTTTACTACGAACTGTTCATCTTCCCGACCTTCGTTTTGGAGTTCACCTTGGGCTTCTTGTTTAGTACCGTCTGATTGTTCGAAACTGAAAGAATAAAATGTCATTTTTTATTCTGTGTGTATGTGTAATTTTTCATAATATAGCGAACCAGATAGGATTTTCTCTACTGTCATCTATAGAAAAACGATTGGTCTAACTTCCAGCTGGGATATTTCCCTATATGCACAATAACGACGGTAGTAAGACATGATCACTATCTTTCAACGACAAGGCTAACGATCCGTTGCCATCCTGACACTGGGATGTAATGCCTCTTCACAAAACAAGTAAACGTATCGGCTACTCAACTGTTCAAACCCAAATACAACATTGACGCTCAAGGTATTAGTCAGACAGTAAACACCGTACATAGTTTATTTTGTTCTAATAAAAAATATCTAGTTTCCAATCAAACCAAATTCCCAGTTGGCATTGAATCAACTAGTTTTTTTTGCCATAGCTAAAGTTTATTAGCAGAAGGAATGAAGGAAGTTAATATTTGTTCAACAAAATATTCTCTGTTTTATTTGTTACTGTACTTATATTATTAAATCAAAAGGTCATAAAGATGTTTGGACGTATCTGGGGCGCAGGAGTGCCCCCGCTAAGATGAGCTAGCGAAGCGGAAGCGCACTACCTAACTACCTTTCGTTTATTTGAATCTTCACTTTGAGGATTGTTATCAGTGTGGACTCCATATTTGCGATTCATATTGGTATTTCAGGATTCAAATTAGAACATTGGTCTGTTTTTTATGTCCATCACTAAATTTCTATTTAACTTTAATATGTTATTAAATTTGAGGTCAAAATATGGTCTCATTATTAATGAGACCACATTTTGAATTGTAAATACAAAAGTTGGTAATGTTTGTCTGTACACTTATTTGCTGTGTAGTAAAAAGTAAAAGTGAAAATAATTACTTGGTTCTAAATTTGTTTTTACGCCTGCAAAGATCGCAACTTATTTCGACGTATCATAGATGAAAACTCAGAAAAGCGGTAAACTAGTCCTTACAAATAAATAAATAAAAAAAGTATCTTCACGCCCATATCCCCGAAGCGGTAGACAGAGGCACAACCAGGGCACCCACGACTAGCCGAAGACACTAAGTCCCACAATGTGATAGGTGGCGAGGCTATCGCCAACCAGACACATATCCAATCCCGAGCAACATTTTTCTTAATAGAAAATTGGAAACACCCAATTTTCTTTTTGTTGCCCGACCAAGGATTCGAACCCGGGACCTCATGCAGTAAAGTCCAACAACTGAACCGCTAGACCACAGAGGCGACATGCCTATTTTACCTAGTGTAATACTTAATGGGATACCAGGATAGATTTACAAAACGCGCCAATACCCATAAATGATATCTAGATGTTCATTACACAAATGCCTGCCCTAGTCGGGAATCGACCTCGAGCCTCATGGTGGGTCAGTAGCATTATGTCTTTTTTTTTTTTTTGGAATGACTAATGTGTTGCCAACCTCGCGATTTTTACAACTTCACCGGGCTTTGTGGGCCGAGCAGAGTGCTCAGCCCGTCCATCAGCATTATGTCACGTACGGTAGGCCCTCGACCATCGAACCGGATTAAGCTTTATCATATCAAAATTATTAAAAAAAACCTTTTAGCCCATATTTCCAGCGGTATAGGTAGAAAAACAACCAGGACAATCTCGGCTAGCCGAAGACACTAGGTCTCATAATGTGATAGGTATCAAGACGATTGCAAACCGGGCACATATTTAATCACGGGAAACGTTGGTTTTTTGTTACCCGACCCGGGAATTGAATCCAGGACTTCATGAAGTTTAACCAAAAGTTAAGTTCAGCACTTGACCGCTAGACCACAGAAGCCAGACGGGCGAGAGACAGACAAGAATAGACGATCGAAGATTTTTCCCAGAACAATTTGGAGACAAAGTCGCAGACTGTAACTTGTGATAATAGTAATAAATGCACATGAGGATAATGATATTAAGTAATACTATTAATTAATATTTATCATTTTTATAGCCCAGTGTCTTAAATTTTGAATATATATTAATATATGAATATTATAATTAGACATGATAATCATCAGATCGAAATAGCGGCTATTTGTTTTTCTTTAATAAGTACAAGTTAAACAACTGCTTGTAACACTTCTGAAGTCCGTGACACTAAAAAGATACTTAAGTTTGTTTGATGCGTACAATTTGTATACTTTAATTTAATATTCATAAAGTTCATCATCGATAAAATAAAACTACATAAATCATAAATAAACTGTTTTTATCATCTATGAATTTTTCAAGGTTCTTGATAATTTTAATATTAAAGCATAAAAGCTATTGAGGTTTAGGTGTATCTAAATAATAAAAACAATGTTTGACCGTGGCTAGCGTACACGCCTAACTACATCGATTCCCGACGGGGGCAGGCATTTGTGTGATGAACATTTAGATGTGTGCGTTTCCGGGTTTATTAAATATATTCTAGGATCTATTTAAGTATTTCTATGTATTAGTATCGTTGACTAACACCCATTCAATTTGTGTGACTTGTCCAGGGATATTTTTTATTTAGATTTATTTATTATTATTATTAAAAAATGTGAGGGTATTTAATTTAAACTATTTATAACTTGGAAAACGTGTGGACGGATTTTTAATGGTAAAGGAAGGAAGGAACAAATATAGAAAAATGGTTTGTCCTTGCTCGTTGTACGAGTACTATGCGTAAACGGATGGTTCAATTTTGCTGATTCTTTTTTTTGCGTTAGTTACTATCAGGAGAAGGTTCTTATGAAAAATAAATCAACATTCATAGGACAGATTAACGTTAGCCAGGTCAGCTACTATGGTGTAAAATCCGACTGTGTACCTCTGTTAGCGATGCAATTATATTTTGGAATTCAAGCCCCAACAGAAACATATTTAACTGAAAGTATGCGATGGGGTTGACATGTCTCGGAACATAACCCCTTTATGACATTAGACCTAATAAACCCGAAAGTTATTTCTATGGCGATAGGACAAGAAGAGCGGTAAAATAGTTGCTACTAGTCGAAGTAATGTAATTTTTATGCCTTTTTTTAAATTTTCTAATAGTAGAACAATTATTGTAAATCTTACTGTAAAAGCGTGGAGACGGCTAGTATATTGTTGATCTCATATCTCAAAAAGATAAAACTAATGGAAATTATGTGGTTCACCTAACAACAAATAGATTTTAGTTGCATTCTTCTTATGTAGGTTGGTTCCATAAATCGATCGAAGCAGGGTTAGTCAAAATATTAAGAGTCATGTAATTTACACTTTATTTTAAGTATTTAATGTCATTAAAATATATAAAAGGTAAAAAAAACCTTCATGTCTTTATCATCAAAGAGGTTTGTATAACCAATTTTAAAACCTAAATAAAACTAAGGGTTTTCTAAACTATATTACATATGATCACGCAACATACTGGTAGTAATGCTGTGTTGCCAAATCAAGGTTTTTAATCATTTTGCGTAACTTGAGTGGGACACAAAAATGAAGAAACTCCAAAACCTGACTTTACGAAAATAAAGATATTTAACGCAACAAATTAGTACACTATATTCCAAACATTGTTCTACCCTGGCCCGGTAAATTACACACTGACCCTTCGTGACCAACTCTTCAATTATTTTAAGCCCAAGCTAGTCGCATTAAGAATTTAAAATAATGTAAATGGTTTTGGTATTATTATTTCTATTTATTAAAAAATCCAATCTAATACTTCCAAATCAATCCAATCCAATCTTATTTAATAAAAATCCAAATTAGTGGAAAACTACGAAAGTTTCAATTCGAGGTTCCTCTTTATGTCGGGTAAACTAGTGTTGAAAACCTATTTTCAGACATATAGTCTAATTTGTGACAAAAAGCATTGATAAAGTGGTTGCTTAGCGAACTACGAACCGAATTTGATGTTTTTTTTTCGACAAGGTAGGTCATTACTCTGAAATAATCTCATGTTAATTTTATCATCATCCAACAAGTGGTTTTTAAGTTATAGTTTGCGTGAGCGTGAAGTTTCGACGATTTCAATATTAATGAGTTGTCAATACAAACACAAATTGGTACATTATTTAGTATAACTCAAAGTTACTTGTAATATGTTAATGAAATTTGTGTGGGATCATCTCGGAAACATTAGTTATCTTTCGAATAACAAAACTTATCAAAACGTATTCAAGTGGTAGTAGTTTTTGCACTGTTACTGCACTTAGTATTTTTTTTGTTACTGCACATAGTAATATAGCCATTGAAACACTTAGTAACACATTCATTAGAAACGTATTATGGTATGATACGTAAAACAGTACAAGTGTTTATTTAAAAATATGAATATTTGGAAGTTTTACCAAGCGCGGACGATGGAAAATATCAAATATATTTTCATTGTGTAGATTGGGAATGTTGCAATCCGGTATTTTATAATGATGACCCGTACCGGACCCATCAAATCGGAAACACTAAACTAGTACAATCGGAATATTAGTTGTGTCAATCAAGTCGTCGCAAAACTCGCCATCACGATCACAGTGACCATAACAAATTGTGATCGGTATCATCACTAAATATATCGATTGTGTTGCAATCAAAATATTTGTTTACGTTCAGTGAGCTGACAATTTCCTAATATTTAATACATGCTTACTAAAGTCATCGAACTATATGCATAATATAATATATGGATGTTAAGAAATTACGAATGTGATCTCTTGGCATGATTTCAAATTTTTATTTTTTCCGTATTTCACAAAATGGCACTACTTTTATTGCTCGTAAGTGCTGTTATAGCTTTTCGGCGTTTTTTGAAGTTAAAACTTCTTTAGAGGCGTTGCGCACTTTTTTTGAAATGGGTAAAAACTTCTAAACTTGCGTCAGATCGTCAGATCGAAAATTCGTAAGACGGCGCAGGGAGCTTGCGCGAATAAGATAGCGCAAGGCGCTTGCGCGAATGTTCGTGTTGTCATGTTTGAGTATGATAGTGCAATAAATGAATATTGTATTCTACCACATAAATGATAGTACTTTCCTACTGATAATTAAAATTATTCCCTAACCATTCCAAAATATTAAAAATGCAAGTTAATATTCAAGTTTTAACTTCTGCCGACACTCCCGGAGTGCAACCCGTCGTTTAATTTAAATAATGAGGGTGATCAAGTTCAACAACGTTGCCAGGGATTGGATACGAGCCTGGTTAGCGTTAGGCTTTCCACCTATCACTTTGTGGGACTTAGTGTCTTCGGCTGGTCGTGGGTGCCTTGATCTTTGGGGATAAGGGTGTCAAGATTTTTCTTTCCGAGTTCATTGGCTGAATATTACGCAAACGCGAATAGCTATTATGACTTTGTAACGCGAAAATTATCAAAGATGTTTTTGATAACTTCCAATAGATATTTTATAAAATCAGACGTTACTTTGTGGAAATCCATTATAACAGATGTAAAAATAAGCCTTTATTTTGCTAATTTCGAGTAAGCAGTATAAGTGTAGTGGCAAATAGTCCTCCTAATGACACAGAATATGACAAACGTAACTAGCGTTGGGTAGCAACGCCTACCTCCGCGACCAGAACACTAATAAAGGAAGAACTCGGGAAACAATATAAATTGTCACGTCCTTTACATGTCACAACCCTGCATAAAGCCATTAGATTATTATACATTAGTTTGATACACCGTCCAGTTTTCTAGAATTAGTTTCCAAATTGATAAGAAACTTCAAAATCGATTGTTTTTATCACTACTAGAAGATTAAGTGCTGCTTGCATGTTTCGGGGTTAAAATAAATAGTGAGTAATTCTGAAAAATATAAAGGGGTTTGACCCTACTTAGAAGCTAACTCATATTTTATTGAATCAGGCGTTACTTTGCGGAAATCCATTATAAAAGATGTAAAATAAGCCTTTATTTTGCTAATTCCGCGTAAGACTTACGCGGAATTAGCAAAATAAAGGCTTATTTTACATCTTTTAGCTAACTCATAGTTAAATAGATAACCCAGGAACGTGCAATTGTCAGTACCTAAGTGTTTTTAAAATATCAACAATTAGGTGAATTGTTTATCACTGCCTGCAATTATATTATAGTGGTAGAAGGTATGAAGCAATACAAGGAGGACGGATATCTCAAAATTGACACCTACTTCTTCAAGTATTTATTATTCTAAACATATTAATGTTTCTGTAGCAAAGCTTTTAAAGATCAAATGTTTTTTTTATAAAATGTTTTTGTTTTTGCATTTCAAACAAAATTACTTATGGATTATAAGAGTCGGTTTAACAAACACTTTAGATGCTAACATCGTAGTGGAAGCTAACATGTATTTGCAAATGTGTTTAGATGACGGCCTTCGTTAAATATCTATTAGTTGTACCACCTTTTTCATAACAAAATATTGAAGAAAATCGAAGAGTAAATAATATGAAACTTACAGAGCATATAGAATTGTACTACTTTTTGTTTTAATTTCATTGTTTTGACTTGTTTCAGTATAGGCCCGTGACAGTATTTAACAAAAAAATATGCAAACAATAGCTTTCTAACAAAGCATAATACGCACATTGACACGAAGTAATCGTAATGCTGAATAGGTTTATTTCGAAAAAATGTTCGTCAAAAGCAAGGAACTACGTTCAGTTTTTCGAGAGATATTCCACAAATATTACGGTTATCTCCCATTACGAGACTTGCGTGCGTGCGTGCATGCTTGCGTGCGTGCGGGCGTGCGTGCGTGTGTGTGTGTGCGTGTGTTTCTTTACTGTTACATACACAAAATAAACACTATTTTTATTACTGAAACGACTTAAAGATTTTCTAGCTTTTAGAATCAGATATTAACGTAATATTAACGTTCTTACTCAAGCCGAAAATCATTCAGGTATGCAAAAAACATTCAGCAAACACTTACGCGTATCTGTAGCTGCCAGTTCCTATGTTGTCGTTTTCATAACGTAGAACTTGGGCTTCGTTGTAGTTGTTGTATTGAGGAGGAGGAGCCGCAACGGCTACAGCAACAAGACACAAGGCGATGATCTGAAACACAAATTGTACAAATTAAAATGACATCAAACAATCCGAGTATGATTTGTTTCTATAGCTAACATAATTTGTTAAATATATTATTACATTTTTTTACATTAAAAAAGTAAGCTTTTGAGTTTGTAAATCCATAAATAATAGTAGCCAGGCACTTTCTATGTTTCGCTTCTTTTTTTTATATTCCATCATTCTTAAAACGTGTGGTCACAATATTGCTAATAATATTTTAATTTCAAACATATTAAGTTGTAAATAAAATATCAGTTTATTTGGTAGTTGATTAAAAAAAATCCATGTTTATTGTCACATAAAAATGAGTTGTGGTTTAAAAGAACTTAATGACATTAAGTTTTAATTTTAAAGTTAAATATTTAGTTGTAAATATAAAAACTATTATTATTATATTAATTCAATAAAAATTGAAGAGAAAACTTTGTGCTTTTAAAGCATAGCACCCTTGTGAGTTTAAGATTCGACATGATTTAAACTTATTTGTTGCAAGGACTACAAAAAGTTTTTTTTTATGTTAAACATGTATTAATCAATAATAACTTCATTTAACAGGTAATGGTAGAATTTTGGCCAACAGACTTCTACTAGTGAGAACGGTTTACTTATTTTTTGAATTGACATAAATGTCAAAAAAAAGATTCCCTTTTGGAGTAATTAAGTTAAACATAACTTTTTTTTTTTTTAAATTTAGTTTACTTATTTGTTTGTTAAGCTACAAAATGCTGATGCTTGAAACTCACAATTATTAGAATTAGATTAAAATATTCTTAGTTTCTAGACCAAGTCCATAAATTTGCAAATTAACTTTAAACTCACCAGTTTCATTTTTTTGTTGACCTGGCGACGTCGACTATGAGAGAGAATGTAACGCGCTGCTTTGAATGCCATCCTTTATATCTAAATCAGATGACCGATTGAAAAAAAAACTAAAATACCAACGCGACATGTAAATTGTCATATCGTAGGTGAAGGCAAACCAGTCCACCATATTGTATCTATGTAGGAAGAATTAAGATGATTTAAAACTGCTCATTTGGGCTTCATCATTACTAATTTATTTTATAATCGGCGTCTGGGTGTGACGACCCCATACCCTGCTGGAACAGTCAGTTATATCTATACGGTAGAGTGCTGAGTAGGAGCTCATCCATGGTACCACTGCTTGAACTACTCCTATAGCCATAACAATATCATAGTAGTATCTTCACGCCCTTATCCCCGAAGAGGTAGGCAGAGGCAAAACCAGGGTACCCACGACTAGCCGAAGATACTAAGTCCCACAATGTGATAGGTGGCAAGCCTATCGCCAACCGGGCACATATCCTATCCCGAGCAACATTTTTTTTTAGAAAATTGGAAAAACCCAATTTTCTTTTGTTGCCCGACCCGGGATTCGAACCCGGGACCTCATGCAGTCAAGTCCAACAACTGAACCGCTAGACCACAGAGGCGATAATATCATTGCTCGCTATTATCGTGTTCCGTGAGTAGGGTAGATCAGTTAGTAGAATTGTATAATTGGTCTTAAAGCTTAGTCATAAAATTGTAACGCACCAGTAACATCTCTAGACACCACAGATGTCACGATAGACATCATACAGGTTATTAAAGTGTTGCCTTGTTTTGGGCGGGATTTAAGATCCCATGTACAAGCTTATCGACCACTCCACACTACTCATAAAAAAGATCGGCGAGACCGTTGCCAGAATAGTCGCGTGCTTGAGTGTTATCTTAAAACATAAGAAACTTCCTATTTTAACCGACTTTAACTTTTAAAAAAGGGAAGGTTTCAATGACTGTATGATTTTTTCGTACATTTGTTAAGCGATCACTCTGAGAATAGTCAACCGTTTTTATTAGATCTCTTTTAAAAAGATAGGTAATGATTTCAAGGTAAACATAAAAAATATGTTATCATGATCTGAATTCCGACTTTTTCATGATAATGTATTTAGTGTATTGGCAATGGTAAGTAACGAAATAGGTTTTATTTAGATTTCAATAGAATCGTCTATGAACTATGTTATTCAAACTTTAATTATTTGATGACTAAACTACAGACATTATATTCTGAAAATCTTACTTGTCGGCTATAATTAAAACCCAATTATGAGATTTCAAATGAACAACACAATTTCATAAAAACTTGCAACCCTCTTGTTTAAAAGTAGAAGAGGAAAGTAACAGTTTTTAAAAGTTTTGTCTCGATTGTGTACTGATATTAGTTTTTTTAAGTTACACTTCTCTAAGAGCATTACAAAAAAAATATGTGAGTGAAATTTTAAGATGCGCTCGCATCTGTAATACAAAAGTAACCTTATGAAGTTGCGTGCCTGTAGAAACATGTTCCTACATTCATACACGTGTTGTATTATTTTGCTTCTTTTTTTATAATGCCATATACCAAGTATAACTTCTTACGCGCGTACATAAGTACTTACACGCAACCATTTTTTATTCTAAATTTTAGCTTCATCCGTAAGTCTGTGATGTAATTGACGGTTTTTAGATATCAGTACCATCTCAAGCATACGAGCTAAAGTTAAGTGTATCAGTATATGAGTAAATAAAATGTTACACTTTGGATAAATCTAATACAGATATTATATCCTGAAACGTTAATTTATTACCTGGTTTAATCCAAACAAAACAACCGCTTTCGGAAAATTTATTTAGGTAGTGCCCTCCTACTTCGTTTTACTTGTCATGTCCAGGGCACTCCCATGCTTTCAGATTTAAGTTTAAAATATACCTCTAAAATTACTAAACAAACTAAAATGGAATCTAATTTTGTATCTGTCTTGGAAATTACCATAATTATTTTTATAGTGAAACTACAAAAATAAAATACAGTACTACTATTTAAATTATGTGCTTCGGCTTTACATTTTTTACTCTTTTAACACTTTATACTTTAATTTTTAATTTGGCTGACCTAATCTAAATTTAAGCGAAATAATTAATTATGTGTAATAACTTTAGGAATCCCGAAGTTTGACGAATATAGCCGAAGCGCATAATTTAAATAGGACTAGTTTAAAAAACTAGGACTAATTTAAATATAAATCAGCAGATATTACGTCGTTTGTGTTTTACTTAAAAAAACTCGTTCAATAAATCATATATTATCTATTTTTCAATTTGAGATAAAATATCATAAAATGAGATAACGAAAAAGTTAAATGGGACTTTATCTACCAGATTAAGGTGGTAAAGTACTGTGCAGCATTTTGTCTGGTTGATGATCTACCACCTTACCTATACCTGCTGCCATAAAGAGTATTTCAATTTCGTATTCTGGTCCAAAGGGTAAGGTAGTCCGTAAATTTACACATCAAGGTTAACCACCACTATCCGAAGACCAGTGACGGTATTGTAACATCTATAGTCTTTATAGTCTACGGTTGTATCTTACCATCAGGCGAGACGAGTATTTATTCGTTGTTTCGTGACATAAAATATTAAGTAATTTAAATATATGCAGATACCAATTTAGTGTTAAAATTGTTACATATGTTTATGTTTTTATTTTATTTATATAGTTTTTATTTTATGTTTTATATGAGTTTTGCTCGAGAAGATTCGTCTGCTTCTTTATTGCCAGGTCTTTAAAATGGTGCTTTTTTCCATTGTTCCTTATGATCAAACACCCTTGTTTAGCATTTTTGCAATTACTTCACATGATCTTTGGTATACTTAATAATGAGTCTATTGGTACGATTGTCTTGTTCCACACCAAGCAAGTGTCGTTATATCCGTAAAATACCTAGATGTTATTGCCATTGTAATTTGACCTTGTATTTAGGATGTAAAGTTCCAGTTCAAAGAATTTCGATAACATCAATCGGACTATATCATGATAAATCAATCATTGATGATAGTTACGGAAATAAGCATAGATATATATTGGCAACGTATACATAGGTATCGTCTCTGTGGTTTATTGGTACTGTATTGGTGATGACTACATGGCGTCCTGGATTCCCGAGCCGGAAAAAAGTGTTTTTTTAATTTTCAAATAAAACAACATTGGCCAAGGTTGGATAAGTGACAGGTTTAAAATATGTTGAGCTTGTCATGAGTACAACGAAGACCCCAAGATACAAAAAACATTTAATTATAATACTAGAATCTCTAAAACCAAAAGACTGCTTGAACACACTGCCAAAAATTATTATGGGAAAAGAACAATAGAGTATTTAATACCGGCGGTTTTAAACTTGCACCCTTTGTAAATTTATGTGCAAAAGGAAGCAAAATTTGCAATGCTCCGCGCTGTGGCGGAAGGAATACTTTATAATGAACTCATTAACTATTATGGATGGACATGGATATACTGGATCAGAGGAACTCCCGATAGAACCAGAGCCAATATGCGGAGTTGCAAAAAGCACTTTTAGGAGCTTGCTCAATAAATGGACTCAACAAGAAAGTCTGTCAAATTGGCAAAAACCACGGGCCAAGAGCACGCAACGGCAACCGTGGCAGGGTTTAACGCCAAATTTTCGTTGGTTGCAATCAGTATGCATTGGAAAGAGCTCGGGATCTTGGTTTGAGCTATAATAGGTTACTGTGGGCAAAACAAACACCTTAGCAGGATAAGCTTTACAGAGACATCTGACTGCAGGTCTTGCCTTGACGCAGAGGAGAGAGCAATGCACGTCCTCTGCGAGTGTCCCGCGTTCATTCGGGCTAGAAGTAAGCATCTGGGAAGGTGGGGGAGGTATTTAATAAATCCCCAAGATCTTAAGCTGATCAATCCCAAGAGCAATACACAGTTTTTAGAAACTGTCGGCCTTGCGGTATTGCTTAAATAGTAAGAGCTTAAATAGTAAGAGTTGTGGTCACAATAGATCTAGTTAGGTCACAGTGACCCCGGGGTAGGTCTACACGAACTCTTAAATAATAATAAAATATAACTCCCAAATTATGTAACAAATATCCCTTTCTCCTCGACGACAATAAATTAAAGATAGTCTACTTAAAAGTAAAAATTAAAAACAAATTCCAAAAAAAATAACTGTACTGACTGTAACTAATATTATTTGTATTAATTGTAAAAAAAAAGCACTTAATATGTAAGCGCGTCGCCAACAAACTGCTTCACAGTTTAGCGAAACTTGTGCTGTGTTATCTAGATTTAAGTTTTTCGAAAAAAAAACAGTATGCTTAGTTGTACGTCTGTCTACTTCAATGGGCAGATGGTCATGAATGTATGTTTTTATATCGGTATGTTTACCTACACCTAAGACTTCATTTATGCAGTTGTTCGTTAAAGAACGAACGTGTATTACATATTTTTAAGCTGGAAAATCAGAAACGTATCCCAGTTCCTTTTTTTTGAATGTTAAGACGCAAATTAGTCCCAAATTAAGATTTTGAAAATAGAACACAACAGTGACAACCATTTTAAAAATAAATTAAAAGCAAAAAAATATTTTTAGAAAAAGCTTTTATTTAAAGGCTCGAAAAAGAAGAAAATAATATATTTTTTTTAAAATATTAACTTCGAACTTACAATATCATTATACACAACTTATGTGATCAGAAAAGCTTGTCGTGTGATTTTCATGTGTAAATAAACTAGTACCTACTTATTTATTTCTGTATAATATGCTAAGTTTAAATAAAAAAAAAATAATTTAATTTACAAGCTTTTCTGATCACATAAGTTGTGTATATTGATGTTGTAAGTTCATAGTTCATTTTTTTAAACAAAAATATTATTTTCTTCTTTTTCGAGCCCTTAAATAAAAGCTTTTTCTAAAAATATTTTTTTGCTTTTAATTAATTTTACACTTTTTAGTTATCGCTGGCTAGGCTTCTTAGTTTGTTCATCTCATTCAACACATTGTTGAACAATCCAGCTCTTCAACAAGCTTAT
>NJDC01000792.1:12769-51539 GCA_002245475.1 Calephelis virginiensis | reverse complement strand
ATACAAGTAAGCTGATGACCTTTAACACCTGGACAGATTTCTATAAGGAATAGCAAAGAACTATACAAATTAGGTCAACTTTTAAATAAAATAAAAAAAGGCATCAAAATCCGTCCATCAGCTATAGTTCAATTTAAGCAATTCTATGGTAAGCTCATCGCCTATCTGTTTGGTCCATTTTTAATAGTATGTGTAGAGCATAATAGTATGCATATGTTAATTTGGTAATAAAGGTCTAAATCAAAGGCCGTTTGCCGTCACGACAAAGCCAAGAAGTTATATTTATTCCAACTCTTATATAAATTTAAATAATAAATAAATAAATTTCTCTGGTCAGATTGCACAAACTTATGTCATGCCAAAATAAGCAAGTTATTCCATTTTTGTATTACTATGTTTAGTCAACGATACTGATATTTAGGTATGTTATGAAAATAGTGCCACAAATTACCTAAACAGGCCTGAAAAATAAATTAATTTTTGTCTCTCCCTGTGCGGAATCAAACCCAAGCCTTATCTCAGCTTCATTTCCAATAATAAGCAGTCTCAAATCTTAAACTAAAAAAGGTCAAATGCTTTAACATCCTTGTGGACATTCCCCGGATCTTGGTTCACCCACTACCAATGACTCGTTATGTTTCTTCAAATCCGTGGCTTCCCCGCTCGCAAAAAGCCCCTTTGACGTTACATAATACAAAGTAACGCCAAAAAACTTTTAGTATTATTTATACACAATATATGAGCACTAAAACCACAAAAAGCAATTATTCCAATTTCATTACAACATCATCTGGGTACACAAAAAAGGTATCATTAAATTAAACTCGATATTTAAAATAAATATATCTTCACGCCCATATCCACTAAGAGGCTGGCAGAGGCACAACCAGGGCATCCACGACTAGCCGAAGATACCAAAATCCCACAATGTGATAGGTGGCAAACCTATCGCCAACCGGGCACATAATATCCTATCCCGAGCAACATTTTTTTTTTAATTAGAAAATTGGATATTTGTTCGATATTTGCCTATGTAAATCCCTACTAATATTATAATTGCGAAAGTAACTCTGTCTGTCTGTTACGCTTTCACGCCTAAACCAGTGAACCGATTTTAATGAAATTTGGTACAGAGATAGAATAGACCCTGAGGAACAACATAGGCTACTTTTTATTGGTAAAAATGGGGAAAATGGGTATAAAGAGGGGATGAATTTTCATATGGAAATTCGTAATTTTTAAAGCTATAACAGTGAAATTTTGTATTTAGACACTTTATGATAAACGAAAGAACATAGGCTACTTTTTATCACTAAAAAATGAGAGAGAATGGGTAAAAAGAGGTGATGGATGTTCGTATGGAAATCGTCATTTTTGAAGATATAACAGTGAAACTTTGTATTCAGACACTTTATTAGGAATGAAATAACGTAGGCTACTTTTTATAGCGAAAATTGGCGGAGAAAATAAGGGTAAAAACAGGTGATGAATGTTCGTATGGAAATACGCCATTTTTGAAAATGTACAGTGAAATTTTGTATTTAGACTGAGGAACGAAAGGACATAGGCTACTTTTTATAGCGATAATTTAATCAAAAGTATACTTATCAACCTTATTAAAAAAATAATATAAACATGGAAACGTGCAAAACCACGACACCGCTAAATGTGTTTAGTATACACTAATTAATTTTCCAGATTTTTCTAGTATCTTCACGCCCATATCCCCGAAGAGGTAGGCAGCGGCACAACCAGGGCACCCACGACTAGCCGAAGACACTAATTCCCACAACCGGGCACATTTCCAATCCCGAACAACTTTTTTTTATTAGAAAGTTGGTAAAATCCAAATTTGTTTTGTTGTCCGACCCGGGATTCGAACCGGTCCTGGGTTCGAATCTCATGCAGTCAAGTCCAAGAACTGAACCGCTAGACCACAGAGGCGACCAGATTTTTCTCTTAATAAAATTAACCGAAACTCGCCTTTTGGTTTCCTCACCTCGACTAAGTTGGTATGAAAGCAGTTCGTCTATGTTTTTTTGTAAGAGCTCGGAACCAAAATCTATACTATCTATACTAATATTAAAAAGATTAAGAGTTTGTTTGTTTGCTTGCTTGAACTTTCAGTGTTAGAATCTGAAAGTGTGCTATACATCATCACGCTAAGATCAATAGGAGCGGAGCACCAATGATATATGTTTTAAAATCGGGGGATTTTTTCCTATTGAGAGCGTGCGCTGCGTTAACGGTGAAAGTTTCGTAAAAATCATGTACGAAAGAATTGTTCCCCTTTAAAAGTCCTAAATAAAGTCTACGACAGCACATTTCTATCTTTTCAGGTTAGCTCACTATAACCTTTTTTTATTGTTGACCAAATTTATTTCAAAATAATGCATTATTTGCGAAGGTTATTTTATAAGCACGATATTAATCCTTATCCAAAAAAAATACGTCATTCATCACAAGTATTTAATTTAAAACAAAAATGTATTTCACATCACTCGATTTGAATGAATATCTTAGAAGATATCGCAGTTTTAAAATAACACTATCAAATAGAATATAATCACTACGTTAAGGCCCCATACTTAGTCAGCCAGAAGAGCCAATCAGCGCACTCCCCCGTTCCATGATTACTATGAAATATTGCGCTCTAAAGTAAATGTCCTAAGCGCCAAATCACTATTTTTGACACTATAAAAGTAATTTGAAAAAAAATATAAAAACTGAAACAGTTATCTTTTAGGTATAATACTTATCTATGTTTATGTTAAATCTATGTTTATGTTAAAATATTTTCATAATTGAAGTAGACACATGGGTTTTGCTTTCAAAAAAGGGTTAACTTTTTGATTTTTTTCTATCGAGCAAAGTGAAATGAATCGTGTTTTGGAAACACTAGTCTTATAAAGCATATTAATGTTAATCTTGTGTATTTTTGTTGCCAAGATCCATAATTGTTTTATATGAAAAAAACAGTAAATTGCTGCCGTATTTTAGCATACATGGCCCCTTAAAAATATAGTTTAAAGACCGCGCGACACAGACGCGTGGTATGCGCGTGGTTGACTCCTTGTGGAACGGTTGCGCTCAGTGCACTACTTTCTAAATTTATTCTTTCCAGAACATTATCGTGTAATACTTTTTAGATGATATTTAAATAAAAATAGATTGAGTTTGAAGAAGGACGTAGGTCGTTTTTCATCTTAAAATTTCAACGAGTAGCGTTGGAGAGTTAAATGTTAAATAAATAGACTACGCGGGTGAAGCCGCGGGTAGCAGCTAGTACAATATAAAAAAGTTATAGAACTTATCGCCTCTGTGGTCTAGCGGTCCGGGTGTTGGACTTGACTGCATGAGGTCCCGGGTTCGAATCCCGGGTCGGCCAACAAAAAGTAAATTGGATTTTTCCAATTTTCTAATTAATGTTGGTCGGGATTGGAAATGTGCCCGGTTGGCGATAGGCTTGCCACCTATCACATTGTGGGACTTAGTGTCTTCGGCTAGTCGTGGGTGCCTTGGTTGTACCTCTGCCTACTTCTTCGGGGATATGGGCGTGAAGATACTTTATAGAACTTATCGTAGTAGTTATTCCACTTACTTTAAGTGGTTTCACGTAAAGGATTTTGATCAAATCCTTTACCTATTTTGATCGCCTTTCAGGTATGACCTAATTTTCTAAAATAGAATTATCAAAACCCATTCGTTAATAACTAATTTATCATCATTAAAAAAACATAGACAAATCGGAAATTTCCTTTTTAGATTTGGATAAAAGTAACTTAAAAATAAATAAAACAAAAGTACGAAAGCTAAGCTCACCGCTAAACTTTCTTAAATACAAAAATCAATTGCTGTTCGTTAGTTTCGCTAAAACTCAAGAACAGCTCGATTTGTCTAATTTTGGATTCAATTTATTTGTGGAAGTCCAGGGAAGGTTTAAAAGATAATAAAAAATAACAAACTGTGAGGTAACAAGAAAAAACAACATTTTAGGCTTTCCCATACAAACACATTGTGTAGAACGAAGTTTGCCGGGACAGCACATATATTTCGAGATATTATCATACTTTAAGAAAGGATTTTTCCCTGTTTCAGTCCCTTGGGGTTTGAATTAAGAAACCCCAAGTGACTGAAACAGGGAATAAAAAAAAATATGAACTTTATATTCCCTGGCCATATTTGGATGCAATTGCACATAAATTGAATATTAAAATAGTAAGAAGGTCAAGTAGAACTTCAGCATTTTTCAAAATTTAACTAGTAAGAGGGTATAAAGGGGTGATGAAAATTTCATATTAACGCACAAAAAACCCCTTAGGGCTAGAAACTTAACAATTCGTAGAAATTTACCTGTCATTACGTAGGTATCCACTAAGAATTTTAGCGCTTCTTACTAAGTAGCACCTGGGGTAACCGCTTCTATCGTGTTACTACTGGACCGGCGCTGCTCAGTTTAAGCGGATTGTCAGTTTTTAATCAAAACTGTAACCACCGTTGATACTGTTTGAATAATGTGAAAATACAAACGTTGGTTTTTAATTTTGACCTCAATAATTATTCCAGCAACATGTAATGCTTAAGAGTCTATGTGCATTTGAAACTTTTACTAACGATACTTGATTTTAAACGTAAGCACTTATAAAATAAAAAGACGAGGAAAATTATCTTCCAGATTTCTGCAAAATTCGTCTAGAAATTCCTTTATCTGAGTAGGTACAGTGGAGTATCACGTTGACTAAAGAAGTGCAGATAAACTGTAATTGTTATTCTATTCAAATAAAGTTAAAAATAATTAAAAGTACCACAGTGGGTGGGTATGTTTGGGTTTCACATATAAGTTGTTGAACTGGTTTTAATAAATTTGATTAAAAAATAAAATACAATTCGGAAAACGACGTATGATCCTTTTTGACCCAAAAGCCCTGGGAGAGACAAATTACTTTAATTGGCGGGCGAAGCCGCGTGTAACAGCTAGTAAAATATGTTTGTCCAGCTAACTACTCAGAGGAAAATCTATACAAATAATTAAAATTGTAGCATCTGCTGGTGATATAAAAAATCCACTTTTCATCAAATGCGTATACCGTATACACACGCAAACCAGAATATTTTTTACAACTTTTGTCTATCTATCGATCTGCTTGTCTGGTTATTACAATCTACGTAAAAGTTAGATTCAAGATGATGGATGATAGATGAGAGATTACTATCTCTTTATCGCAGTAAGCCACACTTTTCATTCATAACAAAAGAAAAAATGAAAAAACTATTCACAACATTTTTGTTCAAACAAGTTTATTTTTGAAACCATCTAGTATATAACAATGAACAATAATGAACAGTGTGGTTTACGGCAATAAAGAGATATTAATCTACCAGTACACAGTTAAATCTAACTGATTCGTAGATTGTTAAATAAATCGACCAATTAATTTATTTTCAATCAATGGCTAACGTTAACTTGCTACTGAGTAAGTTGTAGTAAAACCGGTCTCGAAATCATGGCGTAACTTATTAAAATATTTTAATGTGAGTGAAATTGCAATATGTACTTGATTTATTTCAAAACATGCAAGTTTACAAATCTTTACATTTCTCTTTTAATCGAAAATATTTTCATTTACATTTGACCAGTTTTGCATAAACCAGTTTTAATTAGACATTTATTTATTCGAAAGTTTCAGTTACATTAAACTCAATCAAATTAGTATACTGTTTTAATGAAGCAATAAAAATTAAAAAAAATATTAAATTTGGAAGTCAAGTGCCACCTAATATATTTTTAACCGACTCCAAAAAAGGACGAAGTACTCAATTCCACTGCTTGTTTTTTAATTTTTTTGTATGTTTGTAACCCGATTGCTCCACTTTTATTAAACCGATTTTTATGGTTCTTTTTCGAAATGATAGGTCATGATTACGAGTTGGTCCTACATTATTTTCTCACGATCTAACATAAAGTTTTAGATGAGGTGGTCGTCAACATAATTTATGTATAATTAACCATTACTACTAGTAGGATGTCAGAGGTGGTTTTTGCAGTTTTGCTGAGCTTAATTGTCGTATGTATGTATGTATGCAAAATTCTTACGTATCTTATACATCCCAATGAGCAAGTTGAATGCATATGATTCAGGTTATATTAGCATCACCATGATAGCCAAAACAATTAAGTTTAGTGGATTTAATCGCTTTAAATTGGGGTGACATTTTTAAATGAAATAAAAGGCAAAACCGGGAAGCCATTTACCTGTTATTCTACGGTTACCGCCACCAACAAACAATTACAACACCTAGAGCGTCACAGTCATTTTGCTGACCTTTAGTAATTAATGAATTCTTTTCTTGTCTAAGTCATACTGTTTTGAAAATATCGCCGCCGGCCACTATCTCCACAAACTGAACTAACGTTTTTACGTAACCTAAAGATTATAGCTGATTGGAAATATTTTAGTCACCGATATTTGAGAAGCTCTATGTTGGATGCAATCAAATGGAAAAAGGTTGTATTGAAAGATAAGCCCAAAGGTGAAAACAGTACCATATGAGGCATTATTTACTCCTTATAGAGTCGCAGATGGGGCGTACTGACTTGCCTTCGATGCCACTTTCGCTTACACTTATAAACGACCACGAAATTAAGCGAAACTAAAAAAATTAAAAGTAAATAATTTATCCTACTGCGGTTATTAGACATCTAAGTACGCTAAAAGAGTGGAGATATGAAATAGGATGATTTTACGGTACACGCTCAAACTTGTGTGCTTTTATTTGAAAATGCTTTTTTAATAATTTTGTTAATTTTAAAATAGTATCTTTTCGCCCATATCCCCTAAGAGGCATGCACAGGCATACCCAAGGTACCAAAACTAGCCGAAGACACTAAGTCACGTTATGTGATAGGTAGGAAGACTATCGCCAGGCACATATACAATTCCGGTCAAGGTTTTTTTTATTAGAAAATTGAGAATACACATTTTCTTTTTCTTTTTTGCCTAATCCCGAACCCGGGACCTCAAGAAGTCAATTCCAACGCCCCACCGCTAGACCGCAGAGGAAATAATTTTAAAATAATTATTCTATAATAATAATAATGATAATTCTTTATTGTACACAAGTGAGAGTTAGATTTTAAATAGATTTTTAGAACACTAATGTTATGATGAACTCAACTATATCTTTATCTGCAACTTATGTGTTAAAATGTTATGTCGACTAAGTAAATAAAAAAATTGTAATGGTATGGCATTTTATTAATCATCTTATCACAGTATTTAAATAACGCAATGAATCTGTATATAAATATTATATACATATTCACTGAAATTTAACTATTTACAGAAAAAGTCCGAATTGGTCTAACCCAGGAGAGATGCGACCACACCAGGAGGCACTGCACCACCAGGTCCTTGTTCTATTTGAGGCTGGAACCCATTCTCATCAGCTACATAAGTAACTGTATATAGAACGCCATCTGGACCGACCCAAGCATATCTTCCCTGGACTGCTATGGCCTCGTTTTCAGCACCAGCATTTTTCAATTGACCTTGCTCTTCATGTTTGCTACCGTCTGATAGTTCCCATCTGAAAATATATGTGGAGTAACATTTTTACAATATATTATTGAGAGTTATTAATACATATTAAGGTTGATAACGCACCATCACCACCTTTGGTGTCTCTAGGCGGCGGGAATTTCTTACCATCAGGAAATCCGTCTGCTTGTTTGCCTTCCAATATCATAAAAAAAAGTTATTATGAAACCATTTGTATTACTGCAGTTTCAACGCATATTTCGTCTTATACTTATGTAATATTTGCAAACTACATAGCTATTGCTGTTTCGTCCGCATAATAAAGTTTCCCTTTGAGAATCCGAAAAAGTGCAGAAGTAAAAAGCGGCCTATATTTTTCAATAAATTCTGATATTATACATATCTAAAGCAATGCTTAAATTTGTCACAATTCATTTAGCCCTTTTTGACGTAAATTCGGAGTTTATTTAATTTCTTTTGTTAAGATATACTACTGTAAAGAAATTGGTAGGGATTATAAATCGGATTGGATCGGATGGTAATTTTTTTGATCATAAATTGAGACGTAAGCTATTCTATCTTTTAAGATGGATCAAACTGCACACGGTGTGCAAATTTGATTGAAATTGGATAAGTAGTTTAGGAGACCATCGCGGACTAACAATGTGACACGTAATTTATATATACGCCCTTGCTGGAATTTCATTTTAGACGCAATCGTTGACTGTCATGATCACAATTGATTTAATTTATTAGGTCGTGAGTGATAGTGTTTAGTATGATATAAGCCTTTAAATAAAAGAAAAAATATAAGTTTGTATAAAATCTATGCAAGTGCAAAAAAAAATAATACATTCAGTACAATTACTGTGTATGCACCCAGTCATCACAACGCGCGAATCACATTATTAATTAAAGCTTCCGTGCATCCTGACTTAGCGTCAAGTACAATTTCGCACATAATTTTTAAATTTTCTATAACTTCTAAGATAATTATTAAATTATTTATCATAAATAGTCATATGGAGCATAAAATTCTCAAGGTACCTAACCAAAGTATTTTTTTATAATAAAGGTTATTAATTAACGTATTTGTTTAAATAACTTCACACTGATCACATGCCGAGTGTTTTTTTTGAAATTAGAATGAATAAAGTCATCCTTGAAAGACAAACATATATGATTGTAGACTGTACTTTACTATTACTTTTATAACTCAATAATATTTTGTTTCATTCCCAGTCTATGATCTAATGTTAAACGCAAAGAAATGTGTTCCAGAGGAAAACCACAGGGTTTTACATGAATATGTTAAGGCTACAACTATCTCTTTGCAAAATTTTATTACTGTGTATATTTTTATAGCATTATGAAGTATAAGTAAAGTATGTGTAATTTTCCCAATCTTTCGTTTAAATATTAGTATAGGCTTAGGTATTAAAGAAGCTTACGCAAAGCTGTATGAATCTAGTCCTGAATTGTTGATGTCGTAACGGACTATCTGAACATCCTGTGGGTTTTGTGGGGCAGCAACTGCAGCTGCGATAATGGCGAAAAGTACCACCTGAAACAAATAAATTATTCAAAAGCCAGTATCACTCGGAATTTTCTAAGTATTACTATACATCCAATCAGAAGTTATACTTTCATGAATCTAGAAACATAGCACTCCTATTTTAAGCATATGCTTTAAAGAATGGGTATGTAATTATGATGTTATAAATTAAATTAAGAAGACAAGCAGTCTACCTAATTAAGGAAATTTTTTAAAATTTTTTAACTTTTACTTTTGCAGGAAAATTAAGAATATTCTCAAAAGTTATCAAAAAATTAAAAACATTTGCTTGCAGTTTCTTTCTAACTATGTATGCCACCAGTTTGAACCCAACCCTTGGTATCATGAACGAGATCCGTTTGTTGCCGCAATAATGACTTTGTCATGTTCCGATTCGGAGGGTAGGGTAACCGGTAGACTTACACAGTATCATCCCGGTCATAGGACAGTGACGCACCTATAACATCTATGGTGCATATAGGCCGTGATTATCTCTTACCATAAGGAGTCTTGTTCGCTGACCTCTCACACATAAAAGATTTGAAAAATAACAGAAATTGTCGAAAATTTATACTTAAATAAAAAAAAAGACTAATGAGCAATTTCCCGCAGCGTCAAAAGTACGCGCATGTCAAGTTTAATCGCGGTCGTTTTAGATGTGAATTTCAGATAAACAAACAAACGCATTTTCGTTTTTAATGTAAATGATAAACAGCTGTTTTAATATTTCAGCAATGACATCATCACAACAGAAGACAAACTTATAAAGTTGCACTGCACTTATAAAATTCAATCCACAATATTTCCATATTCACTTTTCAAAATTCTATTACCAATTTCATTTTGTTGAATCGTTTAGGATCGTCCTCTCTGAAGAACACTGGTTTGCTGTAATGATTACGTACCAGGCCGCTCTCCTTATATATGTAGATATTTCTTCTATTATCTGGTTACAAAACATTGCTTAGATTGTTGCGTTTCGCATACAGCCAGTACGCGGCACATGGTTCAAACATCGAAGTAAATTTATTTTATTTGGAAGTACTGTATGAATAATGAAGTTATCTTCGTTTAGTGTTAACGTGACGTACTTTTTTCTTTAGCAATACCATTACATGTAAATGTCATATCGAAATGCCAGTGTCTTTTGCCAAAGTACAACTCGGTAATTAGTTAACTCTTCGTTCGGCCGACAACGCGAACAACAAAGAAGAATTGTGCTTTTTCTAATCTCGGGATTAAAAATGTGCCATAGGTACCACCTAGGTAGGTGGTTATACCTCTGGGTTATATTATGGACATGAGATACTTTTTTTGTGTACATAATATAATCTTAGATGCAAACGTTATTCTACATGAACTGGCGGAATGTTTGTAGGTACGGTTACAATGCATTCTAATTAGTCATATAGTCAATTAGTCGTATAGAAAAATAAATAAACAGCCGTTTCGGAGATGTGCAATCAAGAACACAGGGACAAGAGATTTTTAACGCGTATTAAAGAACTGTAACATTAAAAATTCTAAAATAATGTCTGGACTAAATAAATATACTTTAATACTAAAATAAACAGAATTTGTATATTTTCCAAATCTAGATACATAGTTGTAATTTTCTATTTTATTCTAGTATTAAAGGTAGGAATCTTTTAGAATCTAAGCCATATCCAGACGGATATGCAGGTCTAGGGATTTGACTAAAACAAATCATTTTAACCTACTCTGTTTTTTTTATTGTCTCATTCATTTTAATTCTCGCACTTTCTCTCAATGGTACATTAGATCTTTCATGTAAATAAACACAGTATGCCTACATTATTATTTTTTTATTATTAACTAACAAACTAATGTTTAAATAATTCTGAGTATGCTTACAAAATACCCAACTTTGTCACATATCCAAGATTACTATTATTATTATCTTAAGGGTTCTTTTGTGAGTTTGTTTCAAATTTGTGTAAAAAGTGTAATGAATGTGGAAGAAGCTCGGAAGGCATTCAAGTATCGTGACATTTGGCACTCCCTACTGTATACCTACCCTGTAAGGTATTCGGATTGATGATATGTATGTATACATGTGTGTGTTAGTGTGTGTTATAAGAGTAGGACGACTTCATCTTCTGAGAATTCTTCAACTTTTACATCTCCCTACATAGCAGACAATATAAAATTGTGATTCATAGATTGACATATAACCTGCTATATTACAAGAATTATTGAAGATTTTCAAATTCCCAATTCTTTCTCTATTACAGTTAACTCAATAGTTAAACTCTCACGCTGATCTATCAATCAATATCAATTATTTTGTTCCGTCATAGCCCTGATTAAGTTTTTCTCTACTACACCAAAAGTATTGTATATTTGCAACGTCATGACATTTAAGCTCTAACCCAGTATTAGACTAATTTGAGGTAATAAGTAGCGTAACAAAAGTTTAAACCAAAGAATTACATAATATATGTTGTAATGTAATGATATTACGGTAAGTTTTTGTTTACGGCACGCACGTGCTACTCCGACTAATAAATCAAGTATACTAAACTGCCAAAAATAACTCCTATGTCTTTTCCATCTATATTAAAGTAGTCTAATTATTATTTGAATAAACTGAGAATATCGTGTAATTAATTAAAAAAACTCGTGTCAGATCTCAATTAAATTGATAAAGGGCAGCTCAAAAAGCAAAAAATCTCAGTTAAAAAGTCCAAAATGAAGCTTTTAAATATATTTCAGAACCTAATCCTAAAAACCATGTTTCTAGCATCATTTTGCTAGAATTTATATATAATTGTGCTATAAATTATATTTTTTAATCGGAAAGATAGATCAGCACAAAGAACAAATGTAAAAAAATAATAATAAATACTATCAAATATGCATAAATATAATGTAAGCATCTATACATATAATAAAGATGTAATAAAAGTAAACATGTACATAAAATCTTTTTTAAAAACATCTGTTTGTCTGTTCACTTTTCACTCAAAAAGTACTGAACGGATTTTCATTAAACGTTTTGTAGTAGAAGAATGGGTCAAAATTTAGAATACCTATAACTTAAGGAAAACCTTTCTTTGCCATCACTTACCACAAAAAGTCACCCCAATACAACAACTAGCATAATAGCAACACAACTAGCATACAATTAAACTGCAAGATACCCATTTCGATTTCAATTTTATGTTATCTATCAAATTTAAAAAAAAAGACCAACAGGAAAACTCATATCTTCAAGAAAAAGAGAGTCTTCAAAATTATTTCAAACACAAAAAAGTTGTGTGGTGGATAATCTCCAATTTTTTTTAAGTCACTTAACAGTATTTATTTGTGATATAGTTTACCAGGTTTTTTCTTTAAATGTTGTTTTTTTTTTAATATTTTTAACATATTTTTGCAGAATTGGGCAGCCGTAAGCATTTCTGGCTAGGTATTAACCAAACCGAATCAAATTCAGTTGCAGCAAATAAGTAAGTTAGTAACTTCACGCCCATATTCCCGAAGGGATAGGCAGAGGCACAACCAGGGCACCCACGACTAGGCGAAGACACTAATGTGATAGGTGGCAAGCCTATCGCCTACCGGGCACATATCCAATCTTGAGCAACGTTTTTTTTTTATTAGAAAACCAAATTTTCTTTTTGTTGCCCGACCCGGTATTCGAAGCTCGGGACTTCAAGCAATCAAGTCCAACACCTGAACCGACTAGACCACAGAGGCGATATTACCGCAAATCGCCTAATACATGTAAGCGTGTATGATGTGCTAAGGAAAAGCATTTAACAATTTAGCGTTTGCGAGATCCCAGCTATTTCCGATAGTCTTTCAACGAACCTAATGGTTTTCCGATTAAACGCCTCTGTGATCTAGCGGTCCGTCGTCGGAATTGACTTCTTGAGTTCCCGGGTTCAATTCCCGGGTCGAGCAACAAAACAATTAGAAAAAATTTACATTTTCAATTTTCTAAAAAAATAACGTTGCCCGGAAAAGGATATGTGCCCAGTTAGCGATAGACTTGCCACCTTTCATATTATGGGACTTAGTGCCTTGGTTGTGCCTCTGCCTATTCCTTCGGGGATATATGGCCTTGAAGATACTTTATTTTACCGATTAATTACCTTCCTTTTTTACTAAACTGTCTGTATCAAGGCAAGTTGATGCAAAAGACGTTACCACAGTAGTCTTTTTGGTAATGATCCATTAAACCTCCTCTTACAAGCTACCAGATCAAACCACATACGGTCTATTATAATCAGGGTACTAATATCAACACAGGGAAGACTATTGAATTAAAAGGTATGTTTATATGATAATAGTATTTCGCTAACAAATGAACAAACAAACTCTTTAAATATATTTATTAGTTTAAATCACTTAACCCTCATTATAAGACTAAATCGCAATGTAATTATAATAAACAAGGCTAAAACAAAATAGTTTTGGCTGTCATCATTGCAAATAGTAGGGGAGTCTAAGAGAGATTTTTTATTTACCTCAGCTTGGTAGATTAACGTAACAAAGGATACCTGTCCTTTCAATGAATATCTTAAAAGTTATCGCAAAATTAGAATTACTAGAGAAATCATAATTGCTATTAAATTAGAATACGCGATATGCGAATGTTTTTCATTGCTGCTACATACTCGTACATAAATTTAAACATACCTATACCGAATTTATTTTCAACTTGCAATTGAATCGATTTTGTTTAAATTTATTTATTTTTTAATTTATTCATATAAGTTTCTAGTTTTTTTCCGTAGTGAGATTTTAAAGTTCATTATTAAGTATTATTATTTTTTATATATAATTTATTCCTCAAGCTAAGCCTGGCTGGGACGCTAGTAAAATCTGAACTATTACTATCTGCCACTCTTATCTATTTACACGTAACATTTTCAACGTTTCTAAAAATCTCTAACAATTACCCGACCCCTTAATAAATCAGTCATAAGGACTATCTGTCCTAATAATAAATATAGACTATAATACTGCAAGGTTGACTTTGATATCACAGTGTGATAATGACTACAATATTAGTTTGTACTTTGGGGTACGTTATTCAATATTTATTAATAAGGCGTCTGGGGCTCTCCTTCTATATACCATTATCATCCTCTTATCAATCATCTCAGTATCTATTATGAAGAGTTTAGGCACTCACACACCTACTTTGATTTTTTTATTTGAAAGGTCAGCAAATAAGCACACGACTCTCCTGCTGTTAAGAGATAACAGCAGCCTGTAGACACCATAGACGTTGTAGGTGCGTTACTGTCTCTCCCAGCAGTGGTCGTGTTAGTGATGACCTATATTTTAATCAGTACTCGTGAGCTGCCTGATAGAATAGGTAGGTGGTGTATTTTACCCAGTGGACCCGGACCCCGTGTTGGTCCTTTTATTGCTTAAATTTTTTATCGGTCACATTATATAAAAAAACCTTTTTAATATAATGTGGAATATAGTCGATAAAACTTTAGATTCTTCTTTATTATTAACATTAATATAAGAATTATTATATTTTTTCAGGAATTGCTTTCACAAAATGTTATTATGTGCTAAAAATCAAATGTAATAATGACGACTATACATGCGTGTGATATTCGATGATAAGAAAAAAAAGTGTCTGTGTACTTACGTGTGCGTTAGAAGTTATACTTTTTCGGCGTAATAAGATAAAAATCTTTTTTAAAACTAAAATGTTATCTATAGCTAACTTCATAGCTAACTTCATCGTGTCGGTTTTTCGTGACGGTGTGCGCGCGCATCGTAAAAATTTACCCTAATCATTTTTTCCTAACGCGCCAAAAGAAGTATAAATTCAAAAATAGGCATGTTGACATTGCAAAAACACAGCAAATTTATAGTGCATAATTTAATGGCAACTTTTCAGGTACTTTTAGTATTGTGAAATTGCAATTTACAGCAACTAAATAATAATATACTAAAGAAATTGGAACATTTACAACTCAACTCTTTAGCATATTAGGATTATTGTGATCCTTTAAATGACGCACCGGTACAAGTTTTAACATTCTACAGAAAAATGTGTTAGTCTGTAAGTCAGAAAAGTTTTTGGCTATAAACCGATTTCGACGAATATTATTCTTGGAAGCTGCCACGAGCGTTATCTACAATAGGATAAGTATTGTCGAGATCTACGAAAATGATTAATTTTATAATTAATATTTTACCTTAAGGGTCCATGTATGCTAAAAAGGGTAAATTACGTCAGCAACATAACGTTTTTTTTTCGTACAAAATAATCAAGGATCTTGGCGACAAAAATACACAAGATTAAAATTAACATGCTTTATAAGACTATTGTTTCCAAAACACGATTTTTTTTATGATATTGGAAGGCAAACAAGCAGACGGATTGATGTTAAGAAATCCACGCCGCCTAGAGACACCAAAGGTGGTAATGGTGCGTTGCCAACCTCAGGCCGGGATGTTAGGCCTCGAGCAAAAGCAAGTTTACCGGCTAACTTACCCTCCGAACAGGAACACGTCCTGACGTTATTCATTTCAATCTTTTCTTGATAGAAACCCTTTTTCGACAGCAAAACCCAACTATCTACTTCATTTAAGAAAATATCGACACCAGATTTAACATAAACATAGATAAGTATTATACCTAAAAGATAATCGTTTCAGTTTCAATATTTTTTTTCAAATTACTTTTATAGTGTCAAGAATAGTCGCTTAAGACATTTACTTTACAGCGCACTTATTTCATAATAATCATGGAACGGGGGAGAGCGGCGTGTGGCTCTTCAGGCTGACTAAGTGAAGGGGCTTAACATACTTTTGAAAAAAGAGTTTTTGTTTATTGTAAAATGTAGCTTTCTATATTTTTTTATTCTCGTTATGTATATAGCCTATCCTAGCATTGCAGAAATATAAACTAGAATATAATTTCATCGATTAAAAACGTTTTTTATAATTTGTTCAGTATCGCCTCTGTGGTCTAGCGGTTCAGTTGTTGGACTTGACTGCATGAGGTCCCGGGTTCGAATCCCGGGTCGGGCAACAAAAATAAAATTGGGTTTTTCAAATTTTCTTATAAAAAAATGTTGCTCGGGATAGGATATGTATGTGCCCGGTTGGCGATAGGCTTGCCACCTATCACATTGTGGGACTTAGTATCTTCGGCTAGTCGTGGGTGCCCTTGTTGTGCCTCTGCCTACCTCTTCGGGGATATGGGCGTGAAGATACTTTACTTTATAATTTGCCTAGAATTGGACAAAGCCACGGAAAACGACTAGATGTTGAATAAAATTAAATATTCATAGACCGCAACACTTAAATTAACTAAGTGCTAGTTCAACCATCTCAAATTATCATTAAGTTGAGGTTACAAAAACGAACCTGCGTCCTTTGGTATGTGGCATCATCACATACATATTATTCTTATAAGGTTATGGGAACATCAATCAGTTTAGGCAAATAACTGACCTTTAACATTTCCAAACCGCGATATTAGTTAAAAGAGACTTTCGTTTTATTGCGAGCTAAAATTACTCTTAACGGTATTACAATAAAGACGATAGAGCCTAAACATATATTTAGTCATGTGTTTATAATACAACGGCAGATGTATAAATTGCTTCGTTTTATTACTACTAATGACCAAAAGTTCAAGGTTCTTTTTCACGCCAAATAATTTAAATTCAATTTGTTTTTTGATGAGTGTTTCTGAAAACATTCAAATAATTATGATAGTTAATGCCCGCGACATTACCCCCATGATTGTTAATACTTACTAATTGAATTAAAATGTTTATTTTACGATTGTTTATATGTTATGTTGTCTTTGATTTGACTAAGTTTGATGAAACAAAGTATTTAGTTCTTAAAATAGCAAGAATATTACTAAAAATCTTTACTTATCTTTGAAATCGTAACAGATGTGTGTATGTGTTTTGATCTATTATAGAAAAAGAAGTAAGTAATTAGGTTATTTTTGTCTGTTTCTTCAATTATATTAATTTGTATATTAAAATCAGGTTCGAATCCCGGGTCGGCCAACAAAAAGAAAATTGGATTTTTCCAATTTTCTAATAAAAAAAATGTTGGTCGGGATTGGAATTGTGCCCGGTTGGCGATAGGCTTGCCACCTATCACATTGTGGGACTTAGTATCTTCGGCTAATCGTGGGTGCCTTGGTTGTACCTCTGCCTACCCCTTCGTGGATATGGGCGTGAAGATACTTTTTGGTATATTAAAAAAAAAAAAATTTGAAATTTAATTTATTTAAATTTAATAAAAATCCAGAGCCAGAGACCCTTCTTCCGTGTACTTCACATAAATGCTTGTCCTGTCGGAAATCGAACCTGAGCCTGATCGGTAGTTTAGGTGTACTTTAATGAAGTAAGCTGTAAGCCACCCCTCTGCTTACGAGATTGTCCATATATATCTGATTTTTGTTCAAAGATAGTTCAACTTAATATCTAAACAATATTTCTTCAAAATCGAACGTAGTTTTATAATATCGTATAGATTTAGAATATTACAGCACGAACAAAGTGGCGGCATTGTAAGTTTAATCATCACTACATCCTATAAAGACAAATTCGCTTCCTTTGTCCCTATTTCCCGTTGTATGCTTACATCTTTAAAACTACGCAACGGATTTTGATGCGGTTTTTTTAAGTGAAAACTTCTTTAGCGGCGATGCGCGCTTTTTTTTGGTATAGGTAAAAACTTATAAACTCGCGTCTGGACTAGTGACCTGATCGAAAATTCGTAAGACGGATGGAGAGTAAACAGCCGGCGCGGCGTAGGAGAGGAAGTATCCCCCTCTCTTTCTACTAAATGTATGCCTGCACCTGCTGTTTCGTTTAGACGGCGCAGGGCGCTTGCGCGAATGTTCGTGTTAGCATATTTGTGTACGATAGCGCAATAAATGAATATTATATTCTACCACATAAATAATAGTACTTTCATACTGATAATTAAAGCAATTCGTGCAAATTTATTCCCCAACCATTCCAAAACATCAAAAATGCACAACATTGATATTCAAGTTTTCACTTCTGCCGGCACTCCCGGAGTGCAGCCCGTCGTCTTTTTTTGATAAAATGATTAAAGAGGAAGTTTTATTGCATATTTCATAACCATGCGAAGCCGGGCGGGCCGCTAATAACTTATAAATGTTACGATAACTGTTATGCATTATTCTAACTGTTATAGTTTCTAGTGATTAATGACTGGTTATGATCGCTTCGATGATCTTTCAACGACAGATCTTTATATTTTTTTAATTGGTATGGCACGTATTTTCTGAGATATTGAATGTAATATACTGTTATGTCGTGTTTAAAAAAAATATTAATTGAATCGAACGCGCTACGCTTATTGATGAGAAAGTAACTGAGTTTGTTATAAAAAAAGACGGGTTGCACTCCGGGAGTGCCGGCAGAAGTGGAAACTTAAGTATTAACGTTGTGCATTTTTGATATTTTAGAATGGTTAGTGTTATTGATAATTAAAGAAAATTCGTGCAAAAGTATTTTGCACGAATTGTTTTAATTATCTGTATGAAATTATCATTTATGCACAAATATTATTTTCATATCAATAACGAACATTGCTTGTCTACACATAAAGCTAATTTTCAAGATGGAACAAATATAGCAATGTTGATATTATTTGTATCTGCTATCATGTTGTCTTGCGAGAATCTAGTGGTAGGTATATCCATTGCGAATCCTATACTCTTCGGAAATATCTAAGCAATGAAAAAACAGCAATGAATCTACGTTTTATTTTAGATCTTGCGCAGTCTTATTCGCGCATGCGACCTGCGCCGTCTGAAGATTTGACGCGAGTTTAGAAGTTTTTACCCATTCCAAAAAAGTGCGCAACACCGCTAAAGAAATTTTCACTTCAAAAAGGTTTAAGCAATATAAAACGCCAACGGCAAAAACATTCCGCTTTATTGTGAAAACGAAAATAATTTTAAAAAATTAATGTATTCGCAACCGAGAGATCTCAGAGAGAGTGGGTTCGAAAGAAAGTGTAGACGTATAAAAATGATAAATGCTCCGTTGATTCCTTCGTGTGAACGGAATAATAGATGAAATATTGCCAAAATAGATACACAATGCGAATGTGGAGGGATATATATACCGTCACATTTTAGGCGCAGGATTTTATTCCGAAATGGGCATGTTACTATGTCAAGAGTAATGAATGGTAGTAGCAGCAAGGGAGATCTGCAAGGATAGGTAGTGATACATGCTTACATACATACATAGATGTCTTCATACCAAGTCCCTTATAGGAAGTATAGGCAGAGAGTACTGAGTACCAAATCTAACGAATCTGGCAGATCTGCATGGCTTTTTGCACATTCATTATCCTTTTTCAAAAAACGTATTATTTACTAAAAAGACGAAAGAATGTTAATGTATTGCAAACGAAAAAGCATACAGATTAAAAAGACAGGTTAAGTTTTTTATATGAGAAACTTCACCAGTTACGTTCCATAAAAGTTTCGTTGTGGACCTAGGGTTGCCAACCATACTTTATAATTAAGTATCCTACTTTATTTTTGGTAATTATACTTTATATTTTTACATACTTAACGATTTTTAATTAGAAAAAAATGTTAGATGTCAGGTGTGGGTGTAACAGTGGCAGGACAGGTGACAATCTGATGAAATGGTACAAAAATGGTCTGTTAGTTTTGTTGATATTGATTGAAGAATATATAAGGTAAATAAATAAGACCTAAATAGATCCAAAAAAAATCACTTATGATGATAAATAATTTACAGTGAAAAGTACAGTTGAAATATGCAATATATACTTAAAAAAATGCATATGATAACTAACCAAATATAAAAGAAATTATTTCTTACCTACTGACCCATTCTTGCCTATTCGGCTTTCACTGACAGAGATTTGATAGTAATAAAAGTGGCAGGAAGAGAGAAATAGAGCAACAAGAAATTTAATTAAAAATGAATTGTTTATTTATTTAAATTTAAATGTTGATTGTCAATCAAGCTTTAGATGACAAAAAAATAATTGGTAGTATGTGCTTAAGAAACACGAAGATACGTTTTTATAGCAATAAAACAATACTTGAAAAATACTTTTTATTCTTTCTAATACTTTTTTTTTGCTTATCCAAACCAGTTTATATTTTTTTTCTTATCAAAAAAGTTGGCAACCCTATGTAGACCTAATCTCAGTGCTCGCAATTGCACCATTTAGGGCAAGTTGTAAATTTCTACAATGTAATTATAGCGACGATGCAAGTGACTAAAAATTGACTCATTAGAAAATCAGTTGGTCCAAAGGACCATAGGAGGATGAGGCGTAGAAGCCGGAGTTTAACTTGAAATTATAATATTTGTTTAACAATATTCATATCTTTGATGTCAGCAAAGTGCGCAAAGCTATATTACCCTCAGGAAATCCGTCTGATTGTCTTGTATTCATATACTATAAAAACCTATCGATCGTTTTGTAATTTTTTTTTGTATTGCACCAATCACAAATTTAAGCACCTTGCAAAATAATGAGAAAATTATAAATTAAGAGCCCATCATCTCGGTACAGTGATCGTGCCGACCAGTCACCTTACGTCATTGTTGAATTTGTACTGCTAGCACGGACGTTTATCGGTTTCGAATAGTTACGTCGAATGCGGGTTCTCGACAGCATGTAAAATGTTTGTAAATTTGAAAATTAATTGTAACAGAAACAGAAATATAAATTTAAATTTGAAAATTAATTATAACTAAGTATAAAAGAAAATTAATTTGAACTTTTAAAATTTGTTTAGTTTAATTAGTTAAAATTGAATAATTACATTTTGATATTTTCTTAAACATCCAGTACAATCGCTGATCTAATTTCGCTTAATTTTCAATAGTTTGTTTTTTCCTTAGTTTGCTATTACAGTGCATTAGGATTTTATGTTAATTTTAACCTCGAACGGAAAAAGAGGGGTTATAATACTATATGTCACAGTTTGACGTGTATTTGTGTCTTTGATATTATAACTTCTAAACGAATGGATTAATTTTGATTTGGATTTTTTTTAAAGCTGACGTGATCGAGATGGTTCTTAGTTACAAATCGGATATGTAGTGTCGGGGGTTATTGAAAACTTTAATTTTATAGTTTGTTGCTTAGACTAGGTTTTCGATGCATCTATTCAAAATCGAAAGAGATTCGTGCTTATGTCACTGTTGAACTGACGACACGCGCGGGTGACCTCCGACACCAGCGCCTTCCTACATTTTAGGTCAATCTTGACAAGTATTACGATACTCAGAGAATACCCTGGTCCATGTATTGTGTTTACACAAGGCTGTTTGAGTATTACAACGATATAGGCAATCATGTTGACTAATATTATCTCATTTCACTTGTATATGAAATAAAAGTATGTGGGCACCAATAACAATATGGTAGGTTTTCAAGCATATAGCTTTATTATTTACTTTAATATGTTTTTCCTTGTATTATCAGTGGGTCGCCATGAAATTTAAATCCCAGGTGGGAAAAGAGAAGTATTATAAGTTTGAGGTAACTGTGTGCATCCTTCTAATGTTGCGACATAACTTCAAAACTCATTTCGATGTAGGTTTTCGTTTGAAAACTCTCGTAATCGAGATGATGCTTTTGTCTGGAGCTATTGAAAATAGTCGGGGTAGTCAGTAAAAGATAAGTAATAATTGAAAAGCTTAAGATTAACTACCCACTGATAATACAAGGAAAAACATATTAAAGTAAATAATAAAGCTATATGCTTGAAGACCTACCATATTGTTATTGGTGCCCACATACTTTTATTTCATATACAAGTGAAATGAGATAATATTAGTCAACATGATTGCCTATATCGTTGTAATATTTTTTATTAAATATTATGTATTTCTTAGTATTAATAATATGAGAGTAGATTTTATTTTGTGAATGTTCGATCGACTTGTCCATTAAAACTGACACCCCAGCCACGGAACAGCGACACACCTGGAACATCTAAGGTATCTATAGGCCATGGTGGTTTCTTATCCATTACAGGTATTACGAAAGATTTAAGAAGGTTTTCCTTTTGACGTATATATCTCTTTAAATAAGATCACGAATGACTTTCTACACAACAGTCCCATTTGATAATTCTTTCCAGTGGATATTGGATAGAAGCCCCAAGGTAATGTTTCCTTAATATACATATACAATTGGTTTAGTAGTTTTGTCTTGTACTATATTTAACAATATTATGTCGATTCTGTGGTCTAGCGGTTAAGTTGTTGGACTGAGGCCTGAGATCCCGGGTTTGAATCCCGGATAAAATCAAATCAAAAATAAAATTGGGCTTATCCAATTTTCTAATAAAAAAACGGTGCTCGGAATTGGATACGTACCCGGTTGGCGATATGCTTGCACCTGTCACATTGTGAGACTAGTGTCTTCAGCTAGTCGTGGGTGCCCTGGTTGTGCCTCTGCTTATCTCTTCGGTGAGTATCATGAAGATACTTTACAGATATAATATTTTTAAAGGTGTCATAATATGGAAATTTAAGTCGGTTTTGTGCGGTTTTATTGCACTTAGACAATTTAATACCAGAAAATGTGCGCGTTTTTTTTTGTAAAATGTGTTTTTTTATGATATTGGAAGGCAAACAAGCAGACGGATTTCCTCATGGTAAGAATCCCACGCTGCCTAGAGACTCCAAAGGTGGTAATGGTGCGTTGCCCACCTAAGGCCGGGATGTTAGGCCCCGAGCAAAAGTAAGTTTACCGGCTACCTTACCCTCCGAACCGGAACACGTCAACTTTTTTTGGTCATATTTTGTGGAAAGAGACCACTCCAGATGTACACTCTTTGAAGTAAGACAGATGGTGGAGAAAACGTCAAACTTACTTAAAAATGTAGGAGTCGAACATTTTACCTCCTCCTTTTGTCGAAATCTCTCAAAAAGGAAAGCATCTTTCTATTGACGTCTGAGAACTTCCTTAACAATGCTTACCTATAAATATTTATTAATTTTCTAAATTTGTCTGCTGTTGATATTTTTTTTTACATTTTTTTAAATAAACGTAGATAAATGTTAATCTTCTTTTTTATGGAAGCTAAACCATTTCTCCATCATTTCTGAACTGATTTTGAAAACTCTCTTTATTTGGAAGAGCGTACTTCTTTGGCGGTCCCATTCATTACTACCAAGTCTAGATCTGATCATAGAATTCCATTCCATTATTTACACAAATGCTAAAATAATTTCTATTGACTTACAAGCAGATAGATTTCTCTGTTCGTTGTGTTTAACTTAAGATCATCATATTTCTTATGATTTAGATCAGAAAATGACGTTGACAAGCACTGAAATAATGTCAACAGGATCTAATAAGACCAATTTGGAAATTAATTTTAGAACTTTTATTACCCGCAGGGTTACTCTTGAATCTCAATTTCATGTAAATTAAAAATTAAAACCTCTTGTAGTAAGTACTCTTCAGTACTAGGGGTAATCAACATTTAGTTAAAAAAAAATTAATAAAATAATTTGCTGTTTATTATTTTTTAATTGTAATAAATTCAAGAGTACCTACAATGATAAACTCGATTTCGATATACAATTTGTACAAAATCAAAAGTTAAGAGTAAACCTACTGTTCTGACGGTCTGCACTACTAAAACAGAAACCTAAACTGTTCTCCAGCTGGTGATAGGGTTGTCTACTCCAGAGGTCTCATCCATAAATTGAATTTATCATATATATTTTGTAGCCCATGATTGAGTTATACAATGTAACAAGTTTCAGTGTAATTGATGGGAACATTAGATGGTATCATTTGAAGTGCTTTCAAAACCCACGAGATCACCGTTTGCTAACTCTTTTTTATGATTGTATAATTGTGCTGTACTGTATTGTGTTTGCAAGTACAATATTGTTGTGCAGATCACATACTAATGTATTATCTACAGAGGTCCGCTTATGTAACTAACTGGTTATTTGGTTTTAAATAAATAAGCTCGGTATTTTTTTTAATTGATCTCCTCTGTGGTCTAGCGTTTCAGGTGTTGGACTTAACTGTATGGGGATACAAAAAGAATATTTGGTGTTTCCAATTTTCTAATAAAAATATGTTGGGATTGGATGTGTGCCGGGTTGGAGATAGGCTTGCCACCTATCACATGGTGGGACCTTGTGTCTTCTGCTAGTCGTGGGTGCCCTGGTTATGCCTCTGCCTAATTCTTCAGGGATATGGTCGTGAACAATCCTATACTCCCTAACGGAACATGACACTATCATTATGGTCTGATGAAGAATGGGAGAAAAAATCGTATCTTTATATTTTTTTCTTAATATTTTGAAATGCATTTCATATCCACATATTATTTGTTTTCAACGGACTCAAAAAAGGAGGAAGTTCTCAATCAACAATTTTTGTATGTTTGTTATGCGATTACTTGGCCAATAGCTAAAAAGATAGGTTACGAGTCCGTGATGGTCCCACGTTTGCTATGTTTCGAAAATAATTATTAAATCGCGACGTGGTATCTACCTTATCATTTTACTTTTTTACTAAATTTTACTCAATAATTTTATTAAGTAGATAACAGGATTTTCGTGGAGTTTCCTCATATTATTGTCGGAATTGTAGGGCTACTCTTGAATCTCGATTTTATGCAAATTAAAAATTGGAATCGGATATGTCGTTTTGAATATCGTGCCGCTATTGCACACAGTACTAGTGTATTATTAATATTAGTTAACTATATTTTTTTTTTATTTAATTAGATTTGTTGATTTTTTTGGAACTTAATGTTAATAATCCATTAGTATTGAGTTTAAGAGTACTGAACATGACATCCGATTCCAAGTATAAATTTGTATAAAATCGAGCTTCAATAGTAATGTTACTGATATTTAGTAGATACTGGTTGCTTCAGACAATCTGCATCTACTATTGGTTGGAGGATACGAGAAGGGAAACGAGAGAAGTATTTGTGAAAATATACGAAAGTCTTTTCACCGTCCTAGTATCTTCGGAGTGCATGTTCTGAGGTTTCAATAAGTTCAAGTGAAACATAACCTTTGTGTTACCACATATAATAAAGAATTTTACGATTACGTTGTTTCAGAAATACTATTAATTTAATTAAGTTATAGTCAATAATTTCAAAACGAAGCAACAACTCGGTCAAGTTCGTCTTCTGTGAAACACAGAAGCATGAAGCAGAATACGCGGCGGCGATCTGTATAATTTTCTACATTTGTGGACATGTAGTATAGATCTTCTTCTGGCGAATATCTGTCTGGATCCACACTACACACCTGCAGCATAAAAGTTATGAAAATTAGGCTGCGAAAGTATCTTAGATGTTGTTAACTTCTAAACCTAGATATGGCGGTGACATTCATTTGGCATACTTTTAGTAAGGAGAGATGTTACTAACAATACCAAAAACTTACCTATTTTAGCTGACATAATGTCGTTAAAATTATTTTCCCCACTTTGGTCACACAGTGGGTAAGTGGAAAGACAATCTGTCTCTCTACCAGGCATCTCATAAAAAGTGAGCACAGCTTAATATATAGGCCATTAGCTACAAGACAACTGCTGGTAGAGGGCTGTGCTGCAACTTGCCTAACCACCTTAATTATTCCTGCCGCCATAGGTACTTTATTATGCCCACTTGCACAATTGGCCAAATATCACGGCAATAGGACAGCGATGCACATATAACACTTATGGTGTCTATAGACCACCTTTGACTTCTACCACTACGAGACCCGTGTGAACACATAAAAATATATTTTCGTGAACTTTTTTTTTAGAGGGTGAGGTAACTTGTAAACTTACGAAGCGGGCTTAACATCGTAGTTTCAGGTTGGCAATACATCTTTAACTTATTTTATTCATAAGTAACTTGACCGGGATTTCATTGTCAGAAATCTCAGTCAGAAAAAGTTCCAAAAATGCTCCAATTTTTGGAATTTAAGATTTGAGTCGAAATAAACATTTAGGTAATTTTAATACTTACTTTTTTGTCATTTTGCAAGTAACAGGCCAATTCTTCGAAGTGAGTATTCACTTGTGCTTTTGGATTTTTATAATAATTTTCTAACTCCAAATAACGACCAAGATGCTTAAAAATTAAAACGACGTGTGCTTAATAAACATTACAAATCACTATAGTTATAAACTTGATACTTACAGAAGTACTTACATCATTTTTTTTCTAGCAACTAGTATCTCGAAATAAAAAACCGGGATATGATATTTAACAAAAATAAAAAAAAAATTGTGTTTTTCCCCGTTTCTGTTAAAATTATTTAATAACATTATCATTTTGCATTAATCTATATTTTATAGCATCATTAACGTTTTAAAATTGAAATAAGATTAATTTAAATCGATCGGGTACTATCCGAGGGTTATAATATAAAAACTCTCCGAAATCGGCGTGTTTGTATGAAAAGAGTAATAAATGTGGAAGAACTCAAAAAGGTCTGTGAGGATCGTAAGATTTTTCTATTGAAACTCTCTGCCTACCCTATAAGAGACATATCTTGAAGATCTGTACTATGTATGTATGTAAATTATCATTTATTTTTATAAATTTTATAAATTTTAAAGAAAGAAAAAATTTCACCCCAGACAGAATTTGAACCTGTAACCTTTCGTCTTAAGCCTGCATCAATTTTTTTTTAGCCAAAGCTAGGTTAAAACTCTTATAAAGATACACATTTTGAGTTTTTGTACATTAATAAACACGTCAACAGAAAAATAAATAAGTAACAAATTATCGTAGCTGACAGACTAACTAAACCATCTGTTATCAACTCCTATCTTATCTGTATTTTGTGGTATTGCATACTCTCTATTGTTGTAACTATATTTATGTTTAAGCAAACGAAAAAGAAATTCGCTTCCTCTGTCCCTATGTCACTTTGGATGCTTAAATCTTTAAAACTACTAAATGGATTTTGATGCAGTTTTTTACAATAGATAAATAAATTGAAGAGGAAGGTTTAGATGTATATTTCGTAACCGTGCAAAGACGGGGTGGGCAGCTAGTTGTTATTTATTTTAAAAATAACCTCGCACATTGTAGATGAAGTTCAGGTATATTAAGAAAGCGTATTCAAATACTATACAAAGCGACTACACTAGCTGAAACAAAACATTCGATTGTGAGTTCACACTAAATAAATAAATAGAAAATTAATATATTTTTTTTTATGTTTGAACACGCAATTTTTTTCTTACTTCTGGTTCTGTAAAGCTGGTTTTTCTTAACGTATCTTGAGGAAATTCATTAGGGAATATTCTTCGTAGCTCAACATCTTCACTAAAATAATTCGAATTATTTTAGTATTATAAATCAAATATAAACATGAATGTCAATACAATGTATTTCAATTACTTACTATGTATATATTACACCAAGGCATTGCTTCATAAGGTAATTAAGAACCTATTGCAAAACGTATATAAATGATAGATCATAAATTTAAAGATTTATCTAACCACAAATAGTAGTTAGTATACTTACAAATATAACCAATATTTTTTTCAACATGTTCTAAAAATAAATATCATTTTACTGCTAAAACAATTTTAATCCATTTTTACTATCGACTTTTCGATTTAGTATTTTATTTCTTTTGAATAAAATAAACGTATAAGTTATATGCTTACATATTATATGTTATTGATTATATTTTATTTTTATTTCCATGCGACGGCGATTGAATTTTGATATAATTTAGCAGACAAATGTTGATACATTTGTCTGCTAAATTAAATCAATTTTTTTTAAAAAGTATCTTCACGCCCATATCCCCGAAGAGGTAGGCAGAAGTACAACTAAGGCACGTACGACTAGCCGAAGACACTAAGTCCCACAATGTGATAGGTGGCAAGCCTAGAAAATTGGAAAAATCCAATTTACTTTTTGTTGGCCGACCCGGGATTCGAACCCGGGACCTCATGCAGTCAAGTCCAACACCCGGACCGCTAGGCCACAGAGGTGATAATTTTTTTTTAACTTGAAGTTTTTGAACATTGAAGTTGCCTAACAATAATTATTTATATATTACTGCGTATAGTGCTCGATTATCTCAATTATTTCATCTTAGGGTCTGATCTCAATCAATGTTTATAAGCTGTTTCTGTTTCTGAGCACATGTTTTTGACTCAGGTTCAGGCTTCCTATGGGGCTTCCAGGAAAATGGCATTCTACGAAAAAATGTTAAAAGTATCTTCACGCCCGTATTCCCAAAAAGGATGTACAACCATTTTGAAAAACCCAATTTTCTTTTTGTTGCCCTACCCGGGAATCGAACTCGAGACCTAATGGAGTTAAGTCTGAAAACTGAACCACTAGACCACAGAGGCGATTGAAATTGAAAAAAAAAAAAATTTGGTTTGCCCGACCCGGGCATCGAATCCGGGGCCTATTGAAGTCACCGCCGGACCGCTACTGTGGTTTAGTATATGGTCTGGTCTAGTAGGCCAATGAAGTTTAATAAAATGGGAAATATCTGGGTATTCGTCGATCTCTAGCTTTCTAATTCTCGTTAATGGCTATAGTTTCAAAACTGCCTCAGGGGATAATACTTAATACCCCCTTATAAATAATAATTAACTCCAATATTTTTTGTACTTATTATATATTATTGAATAGCAATAAGACAGAAACTACTTGAGCACAAAACAAGAAAATGTTATCATTTTTAAGAGTTAATAAATAATATTATTATATACTTAAAGTAGTGATGATAAACAAAATAATTAGTTATTTTGTTTAGTATCTTTTTTATTTTTTATTTTATTTATTTATTTTTATCTACTAGCTTTTGTGTGAGACTCCCGTATTAAAACTTTTTTTTTACTTAAATACACCACATAGGTTCATGAACTTTGGCGTGAGTATGAAACATACATACTGACATACACAATTTATTTTCAATCTCAGCAGGTATCTTATAATCATGATGTAACTTGTTAGCTTTCGAACAAAAGATAATATGGACTACATATTCAATAAAAATAATATTCAAATATTTATGCGTAATACATGATCCTGTTAACCTTGAAAACGATTGAATAATGTCCTGTTTTTAGATTGAAGTAATTTGAATATTTTTTAATCACAATAAAACATAGCCAAGACATAAATATATATTTAAATAACTCGTCTGTCATTATATCGTGTGTCGTCGTTATTATGTTGCAGACGGTAGCCGTTGACATCAGCTACATATCGCACATGATGAGGGAAGCCTGTAGGGTCGACGTAACCATATTCACCACGGACGGTAAGAGCTTTCACACCATTTAAATTGACCAATGCCCCATCTTCTTTCCTGAATGTTCCATCGAATGTTTCAAATCTGAAATTGAAATTCATACTTTTGATTTGATAATGTCTACAATCTTACTTTTGCCTTGAGTGTCTTTTAACAGCTTCAACAGTGAGGAGTCAATTGAAAAAAAAACAAAAAAATGTAGGATACAGGTGCAACAGCTACATATCTAATCTATATTTAAATTTCTTAAAAATGAAAATAGTGGATTTTGATAGTTATTATTTTATAAAAAAATTCACGTAAAAATTATTTGGAAAATTACCTAATACAGCATAATTAATATAACATTTTAACACTTGTGTAAGTGATCCTTAGTGACATAATTAAAACATTGTTCAAATTTATCGGAAACTATGAAATTTCACATAGGTAGGAAGTCCAACGATTACTTTCTTCAGGACATGGGTGGCGATGACAACTTACCATCATCATGTCTAAAACGCAAGTAGAGTGAGCCGCTTTTAGCCTCCAATGGAAAAAGGGGTGTGTTTTATGTTGGACGCGTCTGTATGAATCTGTGCCTGCATGTGTATTTGTCTCTGTGTGTACGTGTGCGCGCGCGTGTGTGTGTGTGTGTGTGTGTGTGTGTGTGTGTGCGTGTGTGTGTGCGCGCGCTTGTGAGTGTTGTTGTGCATTTTCATCAGTTTCCCTAGCATTTCATAATCATGTTCAAATTCGGTGGCAATTTAACCAAATCGGTAGTAAACTCTTTCAAATAAAAAACAAATTTTTAAAATCAGTCTGAATGTTACGGAAAAATCAATAGACATACATAAAAAAATTAGGGATTGATCTTTCTTGGAAGTTGGTAAAGATATTTATAAAATAATGTCGTTTAAAAAGAGAAGAATTCACAGAAAGGAGTCGGGATGTGATAACGTTATTGTCTCTAGTGTACATGCGTAAAAACTACCTACTGTTACTGGATTATTTTCTGTAAAGAGTTAAGTGTATCAGTTAGCTGAGGTTAGCACTATTGTGTTGTCTGTTCCAATCGCCAGTGTCAGTGCTCGGCATCGTCTTGTTCCATGATGGATGCTAGGTACACTTGTTCACTAGCCTAAGAACATCGAGGTGTCTATACCTGACGATTATCTCTTACAAGAGAACCGCCTTCTTAGTCGCTATGTCATAAAAGTTTATACTTATACAAAAAGATACTTACTCAAAACTGTATGACCCTAAACCATTATTATTTACAATTTGTTTCTTTATTGGCCATTGATGTGCGTTTATTTGTGGTAATCTAATGATTATTGCAAAAACCATTACCGGGCAGAGGTAGAAGTGTACGCCTTTTACCTGTGTAACAGATTACATATGTCAAGGATAACAACTTGGTGTACATCTTCGGAATCGCTAAATTAAAAAACATGAGTTATATGGAATTTAGACGCGGATATGCTGTTGCCGGATTTTCTCATCTAATAAGAATAAAACACAAACAATAAATACAATTTGAATGATAGATGTTTTGACGGAAAAATTTTAAGCTTCAGAAACTTGGTTGAGAAGTTTATTGGAAACTTCCAAAACACATAATAGTGGCAAACACTGATAGCGGCAAGAATAGATAAGGTAAATTTGGAGTCATCAAAAAAGTCGAGTCGAAAAAATGGCAATGGTTACCAACATAAGGCTAAAATATGAAGCTTCTTGTGAGTCAGTTTACAAGCTATACCTTCCTTACCGGAGTACTTTGTGAACACACAGTGGTGCCAACTTTATGGTGACAGAAATATGTAAGACGGTCGTGGTGATCTGGGCGAGTAGTGGCAAAATTAGTAGCAATAAATAAAGTTAATGTAGCCATAGTTTTGCTAATTTCGCGGAACCCGTGTGATATTTTGTTCGGTCTCCTTTGCAGAATAGACCATCTGCATTCTTGCCAGGCAGCTTGTAAAAGGCGAGCAAAGGCTTACCGTAACTAGCACCGTGACATCTGACAAGGTGGTATAGTCGCCCGGAATAGTATTACCACCTTACCTATTCCTGCGGCCTTAACGTCAATCCTTGCAAATTCGGGTCGGAGTATAATGTAACCGGTAAACTTATTTTTGCTCTAGGCCTAACGTACCGCCCCAGTTTAGCAACGCAATTGCCGCTTTTGGTGTCTCTAGGCGGGGTGAATACCATCGGAAAATCTGTCTACTCATTTGCCTTCAAATATAAAAAAAACTGTTGTGGGCAAAAATTCTCCAAGTAAATCTATTCTGCACCTCTAATCTGCAACAAGCCTAACGAGTTGGTATACTGTGTGGTGAGCTGGGCGACAAGGCGAAGGACTTAGATGTACAAGGTTTCCCGAATTTGGACTTTGTGCGTGGTCTGGTCGTGGTGATGGTTGTTGAGAACATTCGTCAGGCTGTTCACATTCACAAGAGAACATTCAACAGTCGTATCATTTAATTGTTACAAGGAGAATTTTCCGCCACAGCAAACATATGGGTATATTCAACATCTGCTTTAATGGATTTCCGCAAAGATTATGATACGTTTTAAAGATAATATATTTTTGTAATGATAGCAAATGGTTTCGAAATGGTCCACATCGATTTACTCAACATTCTACTAGCAGTTTTTGACCATGGAACTCTAAGTTCTTTGTTGTTATTTGTAATGGAATAAGGACACACAAAACAACACAAATTTCCGCATTGGAAACATTATTGATTTAAAAAAATATATTTTTTGAATTAGTTTTATTTTTTAATGTTATATAGCCTGGAGGCTAATATATTATTTATATGTAAATTAACGTATAATAAAAACTTCGCGTCAATACAAGGACAACAATAAAAAATGGAATATATTTATCACCTTGTTTGCAAACCTCAAAAATAATTCTTTATTATTTAATGTATAATAGAGAAATACATTTCTCGAATACAAAAGATTTTTAAACGTTTTATTAATACATCTACATATATTTTGTCATGATATGTTATTGTCAAGTACATTTTTTTCCTTGTTTAAAAGTGGAAAAATAGACAAGTAAATTTCAAGACTTGAATATCAAGCTGGTAATTAAATCATTCCATTTTTAAAAGGTTGTAAGTATTTCAACTACAATACGAAAAAATAAGACGGATAAGGCTGTCAATAGTTTTAATTGCATACGAAAGTGCAAACAAGAAACCCATTAAATTTATATATTTATATAAAAAAAGTTGGGTTTTAATTAAATACTAGCGGCACGCCCCGGCTTTGCACGGTTATGAAATACACATATAAACTTTCCTCTTCAATTACTTTATCTATTAAAAAACCGCATTAAAATCCGTTGCGTACTTTTAACGATTTAAGCATACAAGGGGACAAAGGGACAGAGTAAGCGACTTTGTAGGATATATAATTCGAAAATATTTTGAATGATTTTATTTGTTGTATTGTTTTTTAATTGGTTTTACTTGGAATAGGGGATGTGTATATTAGTGAAATGGACAGAACGAGTATAAAAATAGATATAGCAAGACTATGAGACAATACATATTTCTGTGAAACCTGCACATTTATTTCTAATAGTAATAACGACACAAGGGCTGCACATTTATTCATGATCAAAAATACACAAGTACTACATTAAAAATGAAAACTTAACTAAAAACGTGTCGATTTATAGCGATCACGTTTCATTTTAGAAACTTTATCGGGTGTCATCTAATTTAATACGAAATTTTCTTACTAAACAAGAACGTAAAGTAACGTTCTTATGAATGTTGGTACCACTAAAAATTACGATTTAGGTCAGAGCCCTCACTATGAATTTAAAACGCAATACTTGCTAGTGTCACGTAAATTATTTGTATGAAAACTTTCAATAGCGCTTCTAATGGTAACTAAGAGGACTAATTTATATAGCTATATATTTCGATTCGATATTTATAGATATTTGATAATTATATATATATAAGAGAAAAACGATTTAAACGCTATTAAAAATTAATCATAATTCGTTATGTTTTCTGGAGTTCAAATAGGTTGAAGAAATTGTGTTTTTTGCTTTGTTATTAGAATGTTTCGAATATTATCTGAGCCCTTACCATGAGTTGTCAAGTTTACTAAACTCGCTACCGTCTCTGTAAATTATTTGTATAAAATTCAATTTTAAACCAAAAGTGTAATAATAGATTTCGACATGTAACTTACCAATTATAATCTATACCAACTTATGGTAAAGGCTCTGACGTACGGTTATATAGCATAGTAAACAAGTTGCTGCCACTACATCTAAGGCGAATTTCACACTGCGCCGCGGATTGAGCGGCGCGGCGTAGCAGATTTCAATCTTGAAACACCGCCGCACGGAGATGAGGTAGCAGTGTGTTGTGCCGCGCGGTTTTTTTTAATACAAATTCAAAATTTACATCAACGCTCCGATGTGTGCCACAGTGTTAAATGAAAAATACTTATTTGCAGAAGATATATTGTGTTAAAAAGTTGTTGGAAAATTATCTATGCATTCCAACATATTCTATCGCATTATGGTGTGAAAGTATTTTAATATTGATAAAAAATATTTACGTAATTACACATGTTTTAATTTTCATATTTTCAGATATTTGTTTCAGTTTAAATTTAAATTTTAAAATGTGAATAAATTTAACCTTACCTACCGCAAACTAACTGCGTTTGCCTAAGTACTAAAGCCAAATAGCAACATTCGAACATGATTAAAAATGTTCAATTCATAAAATTTGAAATAAAATTGAATTGAAAAATGTTTGAATATGTTGAATATCATTACTAACGCTATATAGTACACAGTATTTAGTGCCAAAAGAGATTGGTAAAAAAGTATCTTCACGCCCATATCCCCGAAAGGTTAGCAGAGATCACCCACGACTAGTCGAAGACATTAAGACCCACAATGTGATAAGTGGCAAGCCTATTGCCAACTACGAAATCCGCTTTTTCGCTTCCGCCCAACGCGGCAGAGAACGGTACCGTCTAATAACTACCTTAACGTTTCATGGAGTAATCTCAATTTTTATACTTATATTTTTTTTCTTTTTTAATTTTTTTATATCATTATTTAACTTTTATTATTTTTAATTTTTATATATCGCAATTTGACTAACTAAAACTTATACTTACTATGAAGACATATGTTTTATGGATTTTAATTTTATGACATTTTAAATAATTTGACAGATTATTTATTTATAAAATAAATCATTTAAAAAATCAGAATTATTTTATTTCTGATTTTTTACAATTCCTGATTTTAGTCTTCAATTCGACATAGCATTTTATTTCATTTTAATTTTAACTTATTTATAATAACATCAAATATTAATCTTCCAGTACATGAAAAAACTTGTATTTGGCACTCTATTTGTAGTCTGTTTACATCAGAAAACTTCTTGTCTATTTATCGTCAGTTAGTTACAATCAAATACTGAATGTTAAAAATATACTACAATTTCTTGTCTTTAATTGAAATAAACTGACGATTCTGTAAAAAGTGAAACCGGTGGGCATATGTATAATATAAAACGCAAAATAATGTGTAATATGGAAATGTCAGTGCTATCTATCGCTTCACCTATTCCTGGCAATAAAACTTACTGTGTAGGGATCCATTTACGGCCCTTGATGCAGCAGAAATATACAAAACAACATTGACTTATGTATTTCTACCGCAATAAGGGTAGTGTTTGTGACTATCTTATTTCAATAAAAAAAATGTGCTAGCTAGTAAACACATATTCAATATTGGGCTTAATATCATGGCCACAGGATAGCGACTTACCTGCAACATTTATGGTGCCCATAGGCCAAGATTGTCTCTTAACTTCAGTAGAGCTTGTGCTTGAGCGTGTGCTGCTATTCCATGATACAAAAACGCACATTACTATTATCACATGATAGAGTTTAATAATGTTAAAAAACAAATAATATAAAATTATACTTAAAAAATTTAAGAACCTAATCAACTTTAAAACGATTATTATGGAAAAAATGAAGGAGAATGGTACAGTATCTACAATATCTATTTCTCTTGAATGAAAAAATAAGTATATGAATGAATACACTTTATTATGCACCAAAATTTCAAAATATTACACACTTTTCGCTTGTAATATTAAACTTAGGTGCACAAAGGCGGTATTATCGCTTTAGAGCATTCGCTGCCAGACAAACCTAAACTCTTGTTCACTGTAGATATAAATTTCAAGTTTGCCTTTAGTACTGTGTTATTTGTTTGTACTTTCTAGTTCTTACCGTATTACAAGGGTAAATTAGAAAGCGAAATAAATAATATAAGATCGTGGAAGCAACTAACGCAAGTAGTGTTGTTCCCCCGTGTTGGTCCGAGCTCCTTTGAACAATAGACCATCTGCCTTCCTGCCAGGCAGCTCATAAAAGGCGAGCAAAGGCTTACCGTCACTAACACCATGACATCTGACTAGGTGGTAGAGTTTCGCAGCGACTCACCCGGATTGGTACCACCGCCTTACCTATTCCTGCCGCCATAACGTCATGACGTGTTCCGGTTCGGAGGGTAAGGTAGCCGGTAAACTTACTTTTGCTCAAGGCCTAACACCCCGGCCTCAGGTTGGCAACGCACCATTACCACCTTTGGTGTCTCTAGACGGCGGGAATTTCTTACCATCAGGAAATCCGTCTGCTTGTTTGCCTTCCAATATCATAAAAAAAAGTAGCTTACCAAAAAGCTTATGCACTAAATCTAACTTGCCAATCCAAATATAGGTATATCTTTCTAGTTTTTTTTTCTGCGTTGTTTCAGCTATGTGGAAAGAAATGAAGATGAAATATTGACAAAACAGTTATATATTGCGAATATTTTTGGGAGACTTAAGATGAAATTTCACTACCAAATCGCTTGTATTTTATCTATGGTTGGTGTCGAGAATCTCTGAAACCGGCATATGTAATAGTATGTATTTGTATGATAAGAGTAATAAATGTGGAGGAAGCTAGGCAGTTGCAAGTACAAGCGTGTAATACTATATATTCGTATTATAAGAGTAATGAATGTTGAGGAAGCTAGGAAGTTACAAGTGCAAGGGTTATGTCTCGAGGCTCTTAATACTCTCTGCCACAAGCGATTTGGCGTACGTACCTACGTGTATTATACTTTCCTTAGAACAGTGTTTTCTTGTTAAAAAGAAAGTTCATACAACAATGACTAATTTTTAATATTTGTATTTCAAAGTTAAAACTTCATCTAACGTTTTTTTCAATTAACAGAGTACCTACATTCTTTTTCTGTTTTGCCTATAACTTTAAGTCGATATTCGTAATTATATTTTACTAGCGGCCCGTCCCAGCTTTGAACAGTTATGAAATATACATATAAACCTTCATCTACAATAACTTTATCTATTAAAAAAACCGCATCAAAATCCGTTGCGTAGTTTTAAAGATTTAAGCTTACAAATGGGCATAGAGCCAGAGGAAGCGGCTTTGTTTTATACTACGTAGTGATTTATATGCTTGAAAGACTATAGTTATACAAATATGAAAATACATGGACTTACCATGATTTTTATGGCTTTTCTCTCACTGTGTTCAACGAAACTGCGACATTGGATCAACTGTCTACACTATATACTAGTTCTTCAAGATTGTCAAGTCTGGACTTCATTCCATATCAAACAAAGCGACTTCAAGGACTTGGTGTCGTTGACTTAACACATGTTACATAAATTAATCCACACGTCATTAGTCTTACTCGTGAGATATCTTAAATGTCAATTTTTTTATCACTTACCCCTACCATTGGCGAGATATCGTTGTATCATAGTAAACAAGATATTGGTATTTTTTTTACTATATTTAATGATGTACTCGATTCCTGAGAAGGATAAACATTTTGTGTGATGATAATTGATATCAAATTTCCGCCTCTTATTCCGGTATTTCTGTAATATTAGCTAATACCTACGTGTTTGCTTGTGTGTTGGAGTTATTCAGCTCTTCCGTTTGGGTTAAAAGTGCTATCCTTTTCCAAAGTCTGATACATTTTTAGGTCAAAATTCATTAGATGGGAAAATAGTACATTCTTTACAATGTGCAAAAAAATCTGATCAAAAGGATTTTAAATAAAAATAAATTCGAATAAGTATTTTATTCATGGCAACATTTATCACATTTAATTGTGTAATCATACTTCATGTTTTGTGCATTTGCTTGTGAGATCTTCCAGCTTTTACGTCTTCATCCAAGTAAGGAAGCTATAAGTGCAGGAGACTGGAAACAGAAACGGTAATATTTAAGTCTGTGTATGATAACTCATGATGCTTAGTGACAATGAACGCCTATAAAGATCATAGATGTTACACAAGTAACACCATATTATGACCAGAATGTTAAACCTGGATCAAGCCTAAGTGTGCTAATCAACTGGGTATTCTACCCTCCAGCAATGAGCACGACAATAGCTTACAAGGATATAGATAAGGCAGTGGAGTTACTCCGGTTGACAGTACAGTACCCAAAGTACGCTTAAATGTAGTACATATTTAATTTTATTAAAATGCATTTTTTATATAATTCAGGCAACATTTACAGGCGAACTTTTAAATTATGTAAAATACAAGCTATAAATTATGTAAAATACAAGCTGTATGAGGGTATATTGGTGCGTACTTAATCTGTGATTAAATATTTATTTACCTGCTGATCTATCTTTGAAACTGAGTTAAACACTCTTGCAACGCACTATTACTATCATTAACCAATAACATAATTTTGTAATTTTGGAAATAAGTTTACTTATACATCTATTATATTTGTTGTTTAAGTTTAATATACTAACAATTTAAGAACAACATAACTGCAAAAGACCGACTTAAATTTCCTAACCACGTCGTAATTGGATAGATATCCAAAAAATAGATATTTTGTCAGAAAGTAGCTTATGATTCAGATTCCTAAAAGCGATTTGTGAGTTACATGTATTATGCATATGTTGGGACTACCTAAGAACTCTTTCCAAAAAAAAATATCATCGAAATCTGATCCGAGTTGTTGCGTAAATATTTACAAAAGAAGTAAAACAAAAAGTTGCATCAATTGCCATCTCTTTTTGGCGTTAAAATAAATATGAAAACTTGCTGATTAAAAAAATGTTTGATGTAATACAGTTTTGTTTATAATATGCCTGATATAATAAGTAACACTAGCAATAACTTGACCATCAACATAACTGCTTTAGTTATTTTTTACACAAGACCAAAAATGCCCGTCATTGACGTGTTGTATGCGGCAGAGTAGTGTCAAAAATAAACTAACGCATGTAGCTTGAGATCCCAGCTATACGACAGCATAGCAGCAAAAACTTTGATTGTGTC
>NJDC01000791.1:108165-122891 GCA_002245475.1 Calephelis virginiensis | reverse complement strand
TATTTTTCTCTCATCTAAAGAAAATCTAAATAGTAACATATTTAATTTATTTATTTCCATACTGTGATAGAGGCATGCGACTTTCGTAACATTTGACTAGACTTGAAATATGTGGTTTGCGCACCAGTCACTCAGGATTGCTGGACGGTTTCGACGTTGTCGACACTGTGCCGCGTTACGCCCTGCCGGACTTCAAAGTGGGTGAAACACGGGACCCGAAGTGGGAGCGACTAGAACGCGAAACAAGCGTGAACACCTAAGCAACTATAGCGCGAACCGCGTACCTCATTTTTAACTAATTGTCATTGCCTTACCATAAGCTTATATATTAAATGATTGTGGTTAGAAGATAAGTCAGCGATACTAATACTTAGAAATATGTCATTATGTATATTAGTCACACTAATGTATGTTCTTAATGGTAATCGAACCCGAGCCTCGAGGGTTATCAGTGGAGTTAGGGGTGCAACTTTCCATTTGACCAACGAGCTGATCACTTAACATCATTTCATTTATATTTTTGTAATGTTATATTTTTCAAAAGTTTTAAAATTGTTATGGAATTAAAAATTAAAAAATCACGTAATATTAGTAATATATAGCAAGACCCAGGAGTACAGATATTTAAAGTTCGGGAATCGAACCCGAGCAATTTTACGGTTGGTCGGTGGCGTTAAACTCGACCAACGAGTCTGTCTCCTCTAAATAAAAACAAAGTTAGTAATAAGGATTTCTATAATTACCAACAATAATGCGTTGCCAAACTGATACTGGGATATTAAAGCTTGATGATGATGACTTAAGTTTGCTAGCCCTTTTGGTTTGGTTTATAGTTTACTAGCGGCCCGCCCGGGCTTCGCACGTTTATGAAATATACATATAAACCTTTACACACACGTCTGACCACTAGTGTCGTGCTGCTGACGCCGTATTCCCGCGTCACAGTTGTGTAAATGTGCCAGGCGCCATACATGCACGTGCAGTGTGTATGGTATTCGCTCCTGTTTCGCTTTCGATTTGCTTGCGTAGATTTGGCCCAAGTCTACAACAGCTAGTCGCATTTTACCTTCATATATTCATATTCTTCATATTCTTACCTTCATACAATCATTTTATCATTTAAAAACATGCTAACGGTTTGATAACCTCCACTTTTTTAAGTAAGATGGTTTTGTCGCTACTTAACAGAATCGGCACCCTAGTTTCAAACAATATATTAAGACCATTAGTCCACGGTCCAATAAAATAAAGATTCTGACTCCTAAATTGTATTATGTCGCAATTTAAATGGATAGAAAATATATTTTTTTTAATTTTTAAGGCTTCTAAGTAGGTAATAATTAAGTTGTTTGTAAGTACTGGGCTCGATAGAAAATGCTTCACTTCCAAGTAGCTGGTAAGAGACGAGCGTATATTTTTTTAATGGCACGCTAGTTGGCAAAGTTTTGCAACAACTCATACAGATTTTTATCTGCCGTGTGGGTCCGGTTCCATTGAGTAGGTCTATTTTCTACTCTACTCCATTACTCCCATCCAGCTAGCTCGTTAGAGGCGATCACAGGTTAAATTATGTCATTATTATTAACACCACTAGTGGTAGGGTACAAATACTTGTCTTAGCAAAGGGATCCAATGTCTTGCGTATTGCTGCCGTTATAAAGGCTCTGCCCTGTTCCGGTCCGGAGGGTTAAGTAGCCGGTAGACCCGTCTTTGCCTACAAACAGCGACGCCCCTATAACATTTATGGTGCCTATAGGCCATGGTTGCCTCTTACTATTAGGAGATTCGTGTGCTTGTTAGCTGACCTCTTACAAAAATTTTTACCCAATTTTCCCACTATAACGCCAGTGCTTAACATTGTCCAATTTTGTTTTGAAAAAAAGGATTGCCAGTATAGTAATATAAGAAGGATAAATTTCCAGGCTCATGTTACCGCTCCGCAGTTGAAGTTGATAGAAAATAATAGTAAAAATCATGTTTGCGGCATAACGTGATAATTATTTCAGCTTAGGGCTATAAGGGACGTCTAAATAACCAATTTAAACGAAAAAGCAAAAGCTTTTAAGTAATATTTAAGTAAAAAACTTTAAATCTCAACTACGGAAGCACCAAAAGTCGCAAAGCTGCGACCTAAATAAATAATAATCTCTGTTTGTTAATCTTGTTCCCGAGCGAACCCCTTCTCAGCACGCCGCCATTAAAGAAAATGGCTGCCATTAATATAAAACACTTCTTTCTGGTTTACTCTCGCCATCTTCCATTTATTAGCAATGTGATAAATTATTTCTTTTAGTCAATATAAGCTGGATATAAATATCGTTATAATATTACGAGATTTAGACAGACATAAAAATGCAGTTCCGTTTTAGTCGATTGTGCCTTTTTTTCCAATATTAAGGGGCCATGTATGCTAAAATACGTCAGCAATATACTGTTTTTTTCATACAAAGCAATTATGGATCTTGGCGACAAAAATACACAAGATTAACATTAATATGCTTTATAAGACTAGTGTTTGCAAAACACGATTCATTTCACTTTGTTCGATAGAAAAAAAATCAAAAAGTTAACCCTTTTTTGAAAGCAAAACCCATCTGGCTACTTCAATTATGAAAATATCGACACCAGATTTAACATAAACATAGATAAGTATTATACCTAAAAGATAACTGTTCCAGTTTTTATATATTTTTTAAAATTACTTTTATAGTGTCAAAAATAGTGATTTGGCGCTTAAGACATTTACTTTAGAGCGCAATATTTCATAGTAATCATGGAACGGGGGAGTGCGCTGATTGGCTCTTCTGGCTGACTAAGTATGGGGCCTTAAGTTTTACATCGAATCTTTAAAAAAATATGCACTTTAAACATTTCTTAAAGTTAATTTGAAGTTTTTTTATGGTATAAGAAAACGAACAAGCACCCGTTTTTCTTGGAAGTTAGAAACTACCGTGCGTCGCTGTCCAGTGGCTCGGTTTTTGTATATTGCAGGTCTACCAGCTACCCTACCCTGTTCCAGGAAGCGACAACCATCCGGTGCTGAAAGTCGCAGGGAGTCGCTGGATAAAAAGGCTGCTGACCGTGACTCGTGGTGCTCTTTGGAGAAGGCCTATGTCCAGCAGTGGACGTCCTCCGGCTGATGATGATGAATTTGATATCTGCTTAGCATGAGTTCGGTTCAGATTTTTAAACAGAACTTTTATTAAACAGCTAATAAGAAGAGATAAATCTTAGACTAAAATTGATTAGCGTTTCGGAAACCCTTGGTTGTACCCTTAACAAAAGAGGCGGCCAAATATAAGGTACAAATAATCAGTTAAAATACTTGCAAACTCACATGAAATTCTCTAATTAAATAGAGCTTAAAATTTATTACATTCGTAACCTGAAGCAAGTAGAAAGACCGCAGCTGGAAACTTACAGATTATCTCGTCGCGACATTCATCAAATTTAGTTCAGACGCCATGTTGGAATTGAATTGAGCTAGATACGGTGATTTGAAACGCAATATCAACCTCAACAAATCAAATTTATCGTATTTACAATATACTAACTCTTTCTCGTGACTTTGGCCGTGTTTTGTTTTTTAATACGCAAAATATTTTAATCAAAAAACCTTTACCAGATAAGTGCCCAGTTGTTAAAGGGCTAATCACCTACCAAATTATAAGACTAAATAGTCCTATGGTTAATCCTAAGTGAGCTGGTTGTACTTTTTCCTCTTCGAGGACATTGGTGCAATTTTTTTATATACGCGGATCTGTGATGTCAAAGTAGGCTTTATGAAGAGAAATACTAGAGAAATTACTTAAAAAAATGGAAAACTAGTTTTTGCTATGTATTTGAATTTTTATTAGATATAAATATTGGTATAAAAATTTCGTTGCAATGTATTTGCGACTGAACTTCTTTATTTTATTTGCCGATTTTTTTTTTTGCTTTTTCAGATATATTTGGCATGAGAATAGGTAAAGTATATTTCATACTACTGGTGATATATTTCTACAGAAACACTTATTTAAGTACTAGCTGAATCGGCGATCTTCTTGTCGCTTGACATTAACAGCTACTAACAGAAAATAGAGTTTTCCTCAATTATCTGTGATACAACATCAGATCTAGAATTGGTGGTAACATAATCAAATCGGAAGTATAGTTTTTCAATAAAAATAAAATATTTTTAAAATCGGTTTACAAATGACAGAGAAATCGATCAACGTGTGTACCAAAAATATAGGAATCGAACTAGGTATATGGGGTACATAGCTAGTTCGATTCTCCTGTTTCAATACCGTTAGAAAAACGACGCCGATTTTATTACGCCGCGATGTGATTGCCCTTATTTTTGAATGTTAGGTCACGATTCCGGGGTGGTTTATATATTTTAAAAAAATATGAGCCCTACTCGAAATCATGGCCTACTGCACAAGATAATAAAATATCAAAATCAGTTTGACATTGACGGAGTAATCACGTTACAAAGATACAAAAAAGGCACAGTTACATACGTACATATCTTCACGCCAAGTCCCTTACGAAGTAGGCAGAGAGTATCGAGTGCCAGACCTCACGATTCTGACAAACCTCACATTCATCACCCTTTTCATACCTTATGAAAAGGTACAGTTGAATTTATAAAAGCTATATATTGTGATAATTTTATGTTTCTTTTCAGGGTTCCGTAGCCAAAAATAATCAGTGAACCGCGTTAAGATTTTGACACCAGAATAGAAAAAATAGTAAATTTTGGGGTTCCCTATATTTAGAACTTAAACTAATTTTTTTATGTATTGACTATTGGTCTTTAAGAATGGGATTAAGGTTTTTAACATATTTTTTAAATGAATGATTTGCGCGAAAGACTTGCAATGGCAATTACAAATGTGTATCCATCTATAACCCCTGCATCTCCTAAAACAAGATAATGATAAAATTAGAAAAAATATAAGATAGCGTACATCATGCAAAATTTTCAACAAAAATTAGTTTGAATTAGATCTAAGCAGGTCTTTAATACGTCATAAATCGTAAGCCGCAACTACTCTATATGAACTACAAGAATTTTTTTTCATGTTTGTTGCTTGTACGGAACTCTTCATGAGCGACTCTAGTCGCCATTTTGCCGGTTTTTTAATAAAGTAACTTAAAAATTGCAAGCAAAATTTTAGATAAATAATCAAAAGAACAGCAGCTACTATCACATACATTTTTCTAAAACTGAAGCAAAAGGTTTGATAAGTACGCCGTCCCCATATAAATTGCCTGTCTACCGGCGCAGGTGACAAGCGACACAGGATGTGAGTGGCTTGTCGCTGTTACAAATAGCCGAGCTTTTGAGGTACGGAGTTACGATCCGTAAGCAATTTGTCCTAAGCAGTTTTAGCTGTAAGTAATAATCAACCACCATAAATAAATATAAGTGGTTATTATACTAGATGAACCATGTAATGATAGAATTACTTTTACAGAATGTCTGCTGTCTAATCGAACCAATTACAGTCATACCAAAATCGAACATTATTTATTTAGTGGATTTTGTTTATTCAAGCTATATTAGGAAAAGGGTCGCTTGCTAATACCTGAATTTAATTTAATAATGAAGCACACTATCAAAAGTAATATAATTTAATTCCATGTTAAAAGCTAATTTGAAGTTGAATATTTAACTAAGGAACGTGAAATTAGCTTTAAGCTTACGTCACAAAATGCCATCCTTTTTGCAGCTCATATAAGTAAAATTTACCAATTAACAATTAAATTTAAAAAAAAACGGGTTGCACTCTGGGAGTGCCGGCAGAAGAGAGAACTTGAATATTAACGTTGTGCATTTTTGATATTTCGGAATAGTTAGGGAATAATTTGCACGAATTGCTTTAATTATCAGTATGACAGTACTATTATTTGTGTGGTAGAAAACAATATTCATTTATTGCGCTATCGTACTCAAACATGACAACACGAACATTTCGACTTAATAAATTTCAGGTCACATGTCAGGACGCGAGTTTAGAAGTTTTTACCCATTCCAAAAAAAGTACGCAACGCCACTAAAGAAGTTTTCACTACAAAAAATCTTTAACATTTTGCAAAATGGAAGAATAATTTAACATACCTACATATAAATAGACAAAAATACTAAAAATGCTAAAATAGTGTTTTCTTATCCATTTTAATACACTGTTTAAATATTTAATATACTTAATGACTAAATTAATAATATAAAGAATGTACAGCGGCCATAATTTAATTAGACTACGGGTTTTTTTAGCAAACGCAAGATCACATTAAAAGCTCTTACTTTTACTTAACGAGCCTATTATTTAATCTTCAAAATATATTTGCTTAACCCGTCCTGTGTGGGCCGAAGTTACACAAGTAAGCAATTACTCACTTCACTCCCACGTAACCTTTTAGCAATCCATTCATTTTTATAAAGTACCTATATTATGTTGTTTGTGGCCTCGACCATGTGTCAAAATTATTTATGTCCCAGTAGTACTCATCGAGATAAAGGAATAATCATGAAATTGCAAAATGTTATTAGCCCCTGAACCTAACCTAACCGTAATATAGCTTAGAACTTTCTAGATATGTCTGCTTTCAAACAAAAATCCGCATCGTAATGAGTCCCTTTGCTTAGGAGTTATGATGCCAAATAATAATTAGCTTGTTCAAGGACATATTGAACAAATCGATCAAACCCCAAAGTAAGGAAGTTATATGGTTGTAAAATGTGTTTTAGCCACTAGAAATATTCACATGTATAAATTTAATAAACACTCACAAACGAAAATAAAGACATCTGTTTTCACCACATAAATGCCAGCCCCCGTCGGGAACAGAAACGTCTAGCGGTTGGTTGGTGGAGTTAGGCATGTATACTAACCCCTTGGCTACCGAGGCGGTCAAAGAAAAATACACATTCACACACACACTGTCATACACTGCCATTACAGATTATCGGGAAATACAATTGATTATACAACAGCATTGCCGCTTAAATGGCGAAATTAATATTTAATCTATCATTAAGACAAATGTTGTAAATGTCAACATAAATACTGATTAAAAGATAACTCACGTCTCTGGGTGCGGTATTTTTGTACTTTAGAAGCCCAATTTGAAAATAAATGAATTTAAATGTTGCAGAAGAAAATGTTTTATCAGTATTCCCAATTAGGGTCAAGTTTATTAGTCTAAACTACAAAGGCAACGCTAACGCTAGTAAAAGGATGAGCGACAAGCGCACTTTGAGATCCACAAAATCTAGACATAAATTTGTAATGTAGGATTTCGTTCTGTATGAAAACTTCTAATGTTTCTAATGTAACAAATTGAATTCATTAGCGTTCACTTGAATTTTTTTCTAAAAGGTTTTAAGTTGTGGTTAATTGTCATATATTTTATTTTATATGTTAATTTTTATATAATTACTAGCTGACCCAGCAAACGTTGTTTTGCTATTAAATAAATTATTTCCAGGAAAAAGTGTTAAGGGTGAACAACCGTTATCACTTAGGGGTATGAAAAATAGATTTTCTATAAATTTTAAAGAAAGAAAAAATTTCGCCCCAGACAGGATTTGAACCTGTAACCTTTCGTCTCAAGCCGACGAATGCTCTAACCAATTGAGCTACTGAGGATTCAAGTCCCGTGGCGAAATTTTTAATTCCTTTCCAACCCGTAAACGCGGGTAGTTATGTCCTATAGATACACAATTCTGAGTACCCACCAAATGAGTTCATCATTACAGATGAAATTCACATTTTAGAATGGCCATAACTTTCGTTTCTCGCAACGTATTTTTATTTTAGCACTTGCCCTGTGCTTGGGATAAATTTTCTATAAATTTTAAAGAAAGAAAAAATTTCGCCATTTTCACAAAGAAAGAAAATTTCATGAGAATCGGTCAAGCCATTTCAAAGGAGTACGGGAAGGAACATTGTGACACGAGAATTTTATATATAAGATGAATTTCGCGTAGTCATCGTATCATATCTGAACGGATTGAATTGAATTGGTTGTTGCCAGGAGAAGGTTCTTATGAAGAGATAAACCGGAAAAATTGACGGGAAAAAATATGAAATTTACCGGGTATAATAAAATTTAATTTTAGGAAAAGGTAAGGCGTTCTAATTCGGGCAAGTCGCTGCGGAACTTTAGCACCTAGTCAGATGTCACGGTGATAGTGAGCGTAAGCCTATGTTCGCCATTTATGAGCTTCCTGGCAGGAAGGTTGATAGCCTATTCTGCAAAGGAGCCCGTAAGAACACGAGGCAATAAAAACATAGTAGGAGTAAAAACTTACTTTGTTATCAAAATCTATGCATATGGGTCTTGTTATACTTCCTAAGCGTAACGATATATTTGAGACTAGCAGTCCGCCCCGGCTTCGCACGGGTACAAAATATGTATTATGAACCCTCGTTTTTAAACACTTTATCTATCAAAAAAACGGCATCAAAATCCGTTGCGTAGTTTAAAAGATTTAAGCATACAAAGGGACATAGGGACAGAGAACGCGACTTTGTTTTATACTATGTAGTTATATACAAATCTGAGAGCAAAAATAAAGCAGCCGTTATATACATTTTTGTGATATTGAAGCAAAAAAGCGCTGTTTATAAGTACGTTGTCTCCATATAAATTGCCTGTCTCCCGTTGAATGTGACATGTAACGTGAGAGGTGTGTAGCTTTCCGGGACAAATCACCGCGATTTGGAGATAAGTTTGTTTCCATGTGAAATTTGTTCTAAGAGTTTTACTGCGGTTGTTACGAATGGTCTTCTTAACTTTAACTTGGATAATTTTATCCCATTTTTACCCGATTCGAAATTATCAATTTGACTGTATGTTTTTTTAAGATGTTTACAAGGCTAAAATTAACGGATTTTAATGGTTTTATTTTATCAAATTTATGGGATCACTTCGGAATCATAAACTACCTTTTAAAAATAATTATCAAATCGTAACGTGGTAAGGCACTAGAAGTCGATTTTTTTAAATATAAATACTTTTTTTATGATATTGGAAGGCAAACAGAAGGACATCCTGACGGTAAGAAATTCATGCCGCCTAGAGACAGCAAAGGTGGTAATGGTGCGTTGCCAATCTAACCCCGGGATGTTAGGCCTCGAGCAAAAGTAAATGTACCGGCTACCTTATCCTCCGAACCGTAACACGTCAACGGCATACTGCTAACGTTATGGCGGCAGGAATAGAGGAATATGGCGGCGGTGGTACCAATCCGGGCGACTCGCTGCGAAACCCTACCACCTATTATTGTGTCGTATTTACAAATGTTTAAATATTTGAATGTTCGGATCTCTTCTAATAAACATCAATCAATCAATCCTGCTGGATTAGCCACCTTATCTATCCAAGCCTCGGGGTGTATATATGTAAGGGGTGTGCCACCTCGTTGGTTGAGAGGTTGGCGTAGACACCTAACGCCACTGACCAACAATAAGGCTCGTATTCGATTTCAAACGGATGCAGGCATTTATGTAATGAAACTAAATGTCTAATTTCTCGGTTTGGGTTCTTACGAAATTATTTCTGTATTACATCTATATATTACATACTTTTACGATTGTCTACATATATATATAACTTCGTATGGCTTGACATTAATGCTTCGACAGTAGCGCAGTCTGTCGGATCCGATGTGAAACATTCCAAAATCAACAACTACTTATTATTAAAAAAAAATATTAAAAACACATTATCCACAAGACCAAATTATGAATCTAAACCATTCTCGAATGACCTTGAACACACAAAAAGTTTCATCAACATCGATCCAGTCGTCTAGAAGGAGTTTAGTGACAAACACACGAACACAAGAATTATATATTTAAAGATATAAAAATGGTGTTAGTTACACTATTTATAACTCAAGAATGGCTAAACGGATTTAGCTGAAAATTGATAGGGAGGTAGCTTAGAACCGGGAAAAGGACATAGGGTACTTTTTATCATATACGATTGTGAAAAAACTGGGAAAAACAACATTTAAATTTTTCCCATACAAACTGTTCAAATGCATACACAGTTCGAGGGAACAGCTAGTTTAAGTATTAATTTGTATTAATACCGTTAGTTAAAACCTTTATCACAAGCCCATAATATACTTACATTAAAGTTTTTTTTATTTATTATAACAACAGAAATATTTGTTATCTTATTGACTTGCGTTAACTCTGTATTCTCATGTTCACTGTCTTTTCCACAAAATGGCTTTCAAAACAATAAATAATTAATTCAAAGTTAATAAATCGCAAACAATCCAAACAAAAGACGTTGTGTTCGCAAATGCGACAGACGACAGACCGCCTACAGCCTATTAGATGATAATCCGATTACGTACCTAGTCCTCCACAACTTCGGAACAAAATGTATCGACAAACAGAGACAACTTTGTAGATATTCACAAAACCATAGACGCATTTCATTTCTTTACTAGAGAACTTAACAAAAGATATATATAAATGTCGCTTATAGACACCAAAAATATGATAATACTGAGTTGCCAACCTAAGGCTGAGATACCATTGCTCTATCTAATAGCATTATATAAAAAATACGTTCCCCGCGAACAAGTAACCATTTTCATCTCTGTCTAGTAACTCATAAGAGACGAGCGTACATACATACATATCTTTACGCCAAGTCCTTTACGTGGTAGGCAGAGAGTATCGAGTGCCAAAAGACGAGCGGATCGTAAATGTGCCATGACTAATAAAATCATTGGTGGTAGAATGCTATGCAGGAACTATCCCAGAGATCCACCGTTTTAACTATTCCTGCTGCTGTAATTCCAGTACTATACTGCTTTTCGAAAGGTTATGTAACTGTCGTAAATGTGTCCACACACAAGTAGTACAGGCTTTCTATAACAATGCTCCATCGTTATTATGTATAAAGTATCTTACTGGCTTCGAAAAAAGAGAAGGTTATATTTATTACTTTCATATTTTTTTATAAATATTATTCGATTTCTCTCTCATTTCTGGACCGAGAAAAAGTCTTTTTTTTATTTGGAAAAGCTTACTTCCGAGATGGTCCCATTTCCACCAAGTACGGATCTGATGATGCAATACCAGTGAAATAGAGGAAAATACTCCATTTTTGTGAACGTAGATTGTTTACCCATTAAAATCTTCAATTTTTTTTTGCAGTTTTACTGCGTGTGAATTATGACAAATAATTTAAAGTATAACATCTTGTGCTTTAGAACTATAGCGTTTGTAATATCTATAGGCCACAATAATCTCTTGCCATAATGGACTTACTTGTTCACTTTCTTATGTTATAAAAACTACATAATACAGAAAAAAATAAAAAAACAAAATGAACAAAAGTACAAAGGGCGATCTCACCACAAAAGAAATTTATTTCAGTCCTCTCATTAAAGGTAAATAATAATAAAAAAGTAGTTCTGCGACTCTACCATGAACTGCTAGAGATTAGGTTCGGTAATTTTTGTATTGAAGTCTAGTATTTTTATCTGAATTAATTGTCTTTGTTAACAGTAGAAGCGCTATTTAAAGTTTTTATACAAATATTGTACGGAGACGCTAGTGAGTATAGCCTCGTAAACTCTTAATAAGGTCTTTGTGTACAAAGAAATAATCTTTCAAGCCTTACGTGAGTTACTGACTAATTAAGTAAAGGCTGATTTGACCTGAAAGTGGCGATATCTAGTAGTAGTCATACGAATCTTCAAGTATGGAAAGTGGCGCCTCTAGTAGTGGTCGTATGAAACTTTAGCGTTAAAATACCATAATGCTCTTTTCTTAACAGTGACATCATGATCTTTGGTCACTGTAGGCCGCATCGGGTGCCTCGCGGAAATCCACCGCGGAAAAATCCGCGACGATGCGCCCCGGTCCAGTGGGCGTTGCTCCATACAAAATGTGTGCAAGCGATCTAGGCGGATTATTGCACTGCAGTGCGTCCCGTCCCGGCTCGTTCAACTGGGCGCTATCCTTTACTGTACTTCAATTATTTGGTGTGGAGATAGGAGGCTAGTAGGCTTCTTTAATCCTGATATCTATGCTGGTTCCTGTAGAAGTACCTTTGGTCTGGAAATTGACCTGATTGTTTCTTTTTCTTCTTCTTTTTTTTATGATATTGGAAGGCAAACAAGCAAACGGATTTCCACCAAAGGTGGTAATGGTGCTATGCCAACATGAGGCCGGGATGTTAGGCCTTGAGCAAAAGTAAGTTTACCGGCTACCTTACCCTCCCAACCGGAACACGTCATGACGTTATGGCGGCAGGAATAGGTACGGCGGTGGTACCAGTCCGAGTAAGTCGCTGCGAAACTCTACCACCTAGTCAGATGTCACGGTGTTAGTGACGGTAAACCGTTGCTCGCCTTTTACGAGCTGTCTGACAGGAAGGCAGATGGTCTATTCTTCAAAGGAGCCCGGACCAACACGGGGAAAATTTTTCTTTAAAACATGAAATTTAACCCAAGTTTAACCCAACCCAACATTAAAACACTTTTAGTAAAACTAAGTTTAGCGTAAACAAGTTCAAATATTATTTGTGATCCCGTTCATAAGCTACTGAAAAGATTTCAATTTTCTTATTCAAATTCAATTACAAAAATTAATTAGTGTTCGTTAGTCTCGCTAAAACTCCTGAATAGCAGGACCGATTTGGCTAATTGTGGTTTTTAATTATTTGTGAAAGTCAAGGAAACGTTTAATTAGGAAAATATTAGAAAACCGCGAGGAAACTAGGAAAAACATATTTTAAGTTTTTCCATACAAATAGAACGGGTGAAAAGAAGTTCTACTGGACAGCTAGTTTAGAATAACCGAAATTTCTTTGACAATAAAATTGAAACTCTTGACAATCGACTAAACGCGTTTATAGGTAGTTAAACGAAGAAAATCGGCCGTTCAGAATTTACACTCGGTTCAGATTAAACGAAATTCCATTTACTAACGAACAGCAGTTCTACCGTGGTTTAGCGCGTTAACCGAGTTTGGCTTGAGTTGATCACGTTTAAATAAAACGTTGAAATCCAACCTAAATGGTAAGGGTAGGCTAATCTATCAATACCGACACACACTAGTGTTGATTTAAGTGATCTTAATTATGAAAAACTTAAACTGTTAAGTTATATTTTTTCATAGAAAAAGACATTTAACAAGTACACGGCTGAGGTATTGAGCCAATTGTGCAAGTGTGCCGGCTGCCCTAACCTTCGGACCATTGGATAACATACATACATCTAACTTTAGTTTGTACATAGTAGAATTACCAATATAGGCCCAGGCCCCAGCTTAAAAATTAATAGTTTTTTTATCAAAACTATTAATTTTAGATATTTTTTGATAGCAAAAAATGTAATGCATTTAACTCACGTGTGAAAATATACGAAAGTCACCTGGTACTTATTAAAAGAAGAGATAGAATAAACGATAGTGCGCCTGTTTCTTTTTTTAAGCAATTCTCATGTTTGTCAAAATTGCTATTGTTTTGGGATTGGAATGCAAATGACACGGTTTTCCTGAAGGTCACTGGGAACGTTACTTTGATTAACAATTCATTAACATATTTGGATTAGTAGTATCCACATTCCTCATGCCAATACTCGCTTTTGTCGCATTAAAAATTTGGATTGCAGAACAGCCATTAGCCGGTACACTTAACTAGACTTGATATTTTTATAGCTGAAAAGTAGTACCAATTTTAGCACTACCGACGCCCTGTCCAACTATTTTTTATTTTATCCAAGACGCTGGTAGTTCTAAAACATATGTGGTTCAAAACATCAGGAAAAAAGACAAAGATATAATAAAATGAACATTGATATTATACATTTAAATACTACTGGGCTGTAAACTTAACTGATTTTGTCACCTAGTGTGTCTATATATTTTTTGCTAAGTTTAGAGAATAAACAAGTAAATGAGCCTAGTTGGGTGAGTGTGCAGACGGCCCCTTAGTTGCTACCGTCACCCTAAACGCCGACACTGCAATATAGGCTTGATGCACCTAGCTACACGTTGGCAATGTTTACAATATGAGACAAAATATAACTGCACACTGTAACTGTAATGTTAAAATTGCTTATTGATTAAAAACTACAGTAACATAACAGATAACAAATGTAATTACTTCCTGTCAATATTATATACCTATCATACCGTCGAGTTCATTGAGCTATTATTTTTTCTTCTTTATGAAAACTCTAGTATGAGGTTGGGGTGTAAATATTCTATACTTAAAAAATAACTGATTGATTCATAACCGCTGAGCGAAAACTGTTACTGTCTTATTAACAAACACGGAGTAAAGTACTCCAAGGTATAACCTGGTATCATAGTCTTTGTTACAATGTAATACAGGCTATAATATCAACTTAATCTTACACCTACCCTACACCACATTTATTAATAAGACGGCTTGAGTTACAGCCATGACATTAATATGGTCATTTTATTTAACAAACACCCACTAAGGACGGAATTTTGGAAATTCTACCCCAAAGGGGTTGAAATCGGGGTCGAAAGCTTGAATGGAAGATCGTCATTTTTTAAGTTAAAAACATGAAACTTTATTTTTGGCTACTTATTAAAAATGAGAAGATACCCATTTTAGTGTTTCTGGAAATTCTACCCCTACAGCAATCAGTATATCTGTTCAAAACCTAGGATGGATGGATGGACACACACACACACACACACACACACGCACGCACGCAC
>NJDC01000791.1:93792-108088 GCA_002245475.1 Calephelis virginiensis | reverse complement strand
CACTCCTTTTTTCGGAATTTAAAAATGAAAATGACAGGAAAGGAAAATCTTTAGTTAAAAATAAATCATAGGAAAGGTGAAACTAAAATTGATGATGCGGCCATCCCAGCCTATAATTTAACAACGCCTGAAGCTCCGGACCATAAAAGCTGATTTGTGTTTGAATCGCCTTATATTATACGAAGATTTAATAAATTACAAAAAGATGCGACCAAAAGGTACCAATTTAATATTTATTCAGTTACAATAAAGATTGTTATTCTAAAGGATTTATATTTTTGCTTAAACAATGTTTAGGGTTGTCAGTTTTTAATTGAAAAAATAGTCTATGAATATTTTATAATACCTTTACTGTGCTCAGGATGAATAATCACCTGGTTTCGTAGAAAAGGTAATTTATTTAATCACTCACACGAATTTCACTAGATTTTGGTCTTTTGAAGATGAATTTTGCTAGTTCTATTCCTATCTGAGGAATATTTTTGCGTTGAAAAAAAAATTATGAATCAATAAGTATCTCAGTTTCTCGCGACTTTATAATATTCAACTGAGAAGGAAATAAAAAGTACAAATCCCAAATATTTTTTTACAAAAATGTATTGATATAAGTCAAAACATCTGACGGAGTTCCTGATCTCCAACCAAAGGGTTTTAATGAAGCGTTGTTCATATTAAGCTGTGATAAGGAGATGTTTGAATGAACTTGTGTACTCTACAAACCGGGAAACAATAGCAAGTAAGTATGTTTTGGAATGGACAAGAATAGAAAAGATGGTGGTAAGATCAATAATAGGTAGACAGTTTCTACTGCCAATTTGACGATTTTCACCACTTATGTATAATTTCCAATTTGAAGTTTAGAAGTGCCAATAAATTTATGCAAGCTATTCTGTTCAAGAAACAACGTTCCGGTCTGATTATTATTACCTTCGGTGTGTATAAAAGATGTGTTTTACTCACAGAATCAAACTGCCTTCCAAATAATAAAATATACATTGGTGTAATTAAAGTGTGAATAAAAATATTAAACAAAAGTGTGAAAATTGGTGTATTGACAACCCTAGATTAAAATCAATCGCATTGCCGCAATATCTATTATCTGCTCCTGTAAATTAATAGGTTCATTGAGTACATATTAGGTATCATTCCATTATAAAACGTTCGAATGCTCACATTCAAAGGAATATTTAACGAACATGGACTAGAAATTAGTAAAAGTAATAGTGAAAAGTTTAATACCTCTATGGATCACTATTCTCGTACCTGCAGAAATATTAATAGACTGATACAGGATCAATTACCGCCAACGGCACTTTATCCTAAAAAGATACAGTATGGCCATAACAATATTTAATAAATTTAGAAGAATTTGGTGAATACCCTAAAAGTACATTTAAAAGAAACCTATTTTATTAAACCTATTTTTATTGTATTTTATATTACTATTACCATTTATAATTATTACTTCTTATTTTTTAAGTTTATACATTTAAAATAAAAAAAAATATACTAAAAATATAAACATTATTTTTATTGTATTTAGTTTCCTTTATTAAGTTATTTTTTAATGGTCATTAAGGAAACTATTTTTCTTAAAACTGATCCAAAAAACAATCCTCTAACATGAATACTAGATACAATAAAAGTAACAACGTAGGTATGTTTATTTTGTTAATATCAAAATATGATAGATGTGATGAATAATTAAGTGTTAAGTGAATATTATTAATATAAATTGTTAAGTGAATAATAAATTTAATAAAATTAATTAATAATTCATTTTTACATTTTTAGACACACATATTAACATTTTTTAAATGGAATGAAATGGAATATTGATTAAAAAAATTAAGCTAATTTACGAGCTTATTTCATTCAATAAAAGAAAAAACAAATGTCAGTCAGTATAGTCAAAAGTCAAATATTTTTGTTCAACATAGGATAAAAATTATCTCTCACTGAACGTTATAACAAGTCAACAATAATTAACAATAATAAAGTAACATCAATTAACGATCACAAAGATACAAACTTTTAAATTAATTAAAAATAAGAAAAACAACAAAGTAATGATATTGCAAAGTGCGTTTAGCTGAGAGACGAGTTAGTTTTAATAAAAAAAAGTGTTCAAGTCCTTGTGCAAATCAAATAGCTACCCTGTTCTCTGGACGGGAACATGACAGAGTCATTATGGCGACAGGAGTAGTTAAGGCGATGGATCCGTACCCATGCATGTTGCTGCACAGCACTCTATCACCATTAGTCTTTTTAGTGATGACCTAAGTTCAAATCTATGCCCGCCTCTTACGAGCTACCTGATAGAGAGGCAATTTGTCTATTCTACATACCAGACCAGGACCAAAAGAGAAAAACGGGGCCTCTTACCGTCGATAAAGCCGTATGCTTGTTCTCAAACCTATCATAAAAAATACCGTATGTAATTTAATCATTATCGGTTAAGAAATACATAAGTACCTACGTCATAATATTATATTCATATATGATTATTATATAACTAGATTTTCATGTATTCTTCGAGGGTATAAACGAGTAGTCATAAAGTTCACGCAAGAGGTACCAAGCTCTGTTGACATCGTAATAGAAGACAAGCAAAATTAAGCTTTAGCAAGATGTAATCAGAGTTTGTTTTACTATATGCTATTTCGTGTAAATCATTAACGCAATTTATATAAAGCTGGTCTAAATGGAAATGTCAGTTAATAACAAAATATAGTGCAACCAACTTATATGTTTCGTAAACAACAGCAAAAGTGTGACGTTTAGTGTTTCTGTTTAAATCTAATTTAGAAAATAACGATTCTAATAAAAAAATGTTTTAAAAATAATTAGTTATGAGAATTAAATTTTCGGTGCAACACCCTTTCAACAAATAGCTGAGGCTTTTATTAGTAGGTACAGGTTAACGTACATACCTAACTCCTCCAACTAACCGCGAGGATTGTTAAGCAAAATATGTCTGTTTACTTAGAAAATGGATATGAATTTTTTTGGGAGGATAAATTGTATTTTCCAAGCAAGAAAGAAATATTGTTTCACAGGATCATATTTTTGTTCGAGTTGCCTGAACTTGAGTCGAGAGGGAAAAACCAGGGCACCCATTTTTAACCTTGAATATTAACGTTGTGCACTTTTGACATTTTGGAATGGTTAGGGAATAATTTTGCACGAATTGCTTTAATTAATTATCAATATAAAAGTACTATCACTTATGCACAAATAAGCCACAGTGGTTTCGGAGAAAATGAGTGGAAATTTAAATTCACAAAATATATCCGGTTGAGTTGTCCTAGAACGACAATTTTTTGTGTATTGTTAAGAGTACTTTCAGTAGTCAATACGTGGCAATACTAGAAATGTTGAGCTCTATCTTTCGATAGAAGGTTAGTGAATTTAGACTTTAAAATAATAAAAACGTCGTCTATTTTACAATACGCTGTATCATGTTAATTGCTTTAGAAATTCATATTAGTGTTATACTTTATATAAAAATATGCTACGTAGGGTTGGCTAATTATTATCTAAACTTCTATTTACTTAATGCAAGTCCATATATCTAGGAAATATATCACTACAACTTAATCTGTGGCTTTATTTCGTTATATTGGCGTTCTTGCAAATTCCGTCTAAATTCGGGTGGCCTCTTATAATAATAAGAAAGGCAAACAAAAGTTTCATAATGTTGGATGGACCTGTCTAAAGGACAAATGTTATATTAATGTGTTAAACTAGCTAGCTTGGGGTGCTAAGCCTCTACAATAGTAAATCTACGAAAATAAGACCGCGTCAAGCAGTGCAGTTTTGGTGGCAGGAATAAACGAAAGACAGGGAATATAATAACTCGGGCAAATTAAAACGAAACTCCACCAAGATGTTTTAATTTTAGTACTTGCTTGGGAATAAATTTCTACAAAATTAAACTCCTGTGTTTCTCGCGTGATTCAACTAATTCCTTTCTTAACATTTACGCGGGTAGTTATATCCTGTATAAAGGAATTTAAAATTTTGCTACAGGAATTGAATCCTTAGAAGCTCAAACTTTTAGAGCATTAGTCTGCTTGAAGCGAATAGAGGCAAGTTTAAATCTCATCTCAATTGAAATTTCCCTTTTTTAATTTTTTAGAAAACTCTATCGCTTAGAGGAATACAAATAAAACCTATAAGCTAAGATGAGATACATCTTTTTATAAACCATAGAGCTGGCAAAAAAGTTTTTGTCATTATCAGTGTTACGGTGGCATTATTACTAGCATCTAAAATTATACAGTAGTGTAAAAACCTTTACACAACATATGTTATTTTTTCTTACCACTAGATTATCCGTGTGCTTGGTTGCCTCCTTACCCTAAAATACATGGTATCATATGACCAGCTGCAGTAAACTTTAACAGGTTAAACTGTAGTGTTGCTATTTTAAATAACTAAAAACTGAAAGGTTTTTCTTAATACTTCCTATTCACATAACTTTTGATATAAAAAACTAAAAGAGATCTCGTGACGTAAGCAAAAAATTTAAATTGCAGTGGTGTCACAATGAAAATTCCTTAATGAGAACATCGGGAACAATAGTTCCGTCCCCGTCACCTCGCCGTTGTGACGCGCTGGAATACGGCGAGCTAATTAGATCTCTCATATTTGTGTTGAAAAATTATACCTCACTGTGGAGTGATCTTTACAAGCTACATATCTTTACACTTTTTTTTCTATTTTTAATCCCCGACGGAAAACGAGGGCTGTTATAAGTTTGACGTGTGTCACACACATTGTTGTGTATTCCAAAAGATAGAGAATTTAATATAATTTTACTTAATTCTTGTCTGTGTGTGTGTGTGTGTGTGTGTGTGCGTGTGTGTGTGTTTGTGTGTGTGTGTGTGTGTGTGTGTGTGTCTAATGTCTATGGCGTCATAACTTTTAAACGGATGGACCGATTACTGATTTTTACAGATTTTTTTAAAAACCGTCGTGATATTTTATTGAAAATTTTGTGTGTGTGTGTGTGTGTGTGTGTGTATGTGCGTGTGTGTGTGGGCGCGTGTCTGTCGTAACATACATACAACATAACTTTTGAATATCGTTTTGCTTGTGTGGGAATCTATTAAAAAAACAAAAAAATACGCTATTACAATAATACGTTTGTGCAAGTAGACTCTAGTGATAGTATGTTAAATTCACCTTAACAGTACATCTTTGCTAGTCATCACATAACTCTACCACCTAATCAGAAACAGGCTTATTTATAAACGTTGTTTAACTTTTAATCATCAATTTAAACAATGTTTAAAAAGTTTTTTATTCATAAACGCTATTCACAGTTAATCATTTGTTTAAATATACTCTAAAATAGCTGTCACTTTAAACAACCTCGGACCTTTGTTTAAAACCTTAATCAACAAAATGGCTAACTAAATTTCAAATAGCTGATTTTATGTGCAATGACAAAATGAACAAATTGCCATTTAATATGGCTTATTTGTGTATTCTTATGAATTTTCTATAATACACGCATTGAAATATTTTGATTTCGCTGAAGTTTGGAAAAATTTGGATATGTTTGGATATGTTGGATTTTGGAACAATGTAGGAATATAATAATATGTTATATTATGGAGATGGCCAATGGCTCCCATGAACAAACGAATAGTTTTCCAGAGAATTTTTTTTTGATATTGGAGGCAAAAAAGTAGACAGATTTTCTGTTGGTGAGAATTTCACGCCGCCTAGAGACACCAAAGGTGATAATGGTGCGTTTCCAACCTGAGGCTGGAATGTTAAGCCTTGAGCAAAAGTAAGTTTACCGGGTACCTTATTCTCCGAACCGGAACAAGTCAACAGCAAGCGCTGAGGTTATGGCGGCAGGAATAGGTAAGGCGGTGGTACCATTCCGGGCAAGTCGCTGCGAAACTCAGCCTCATAGTAAATTGTCACGGTGTTAGTAACGGTAAGCCTATAATCGTCTTTTACGCACTGCCTAACATGAAGGCAGATGGTCTATTGTACAAAGGAACCCGAACCAACACGGGGAAAATATTACAGATGTGACATAACTTTATATTTAGCAGTAGTAACACAATGTAAAAGCATTAAAAACACTCTTTTTGAAATGCAGTGTATCAGTACAAATGTTTTGGGACTATGTTGCATCAACTTTTATTTCCTCAAATAAATTTAATTTCATTGTAGTACAATACGAGTAGTACTGAACTTTGGCATCACATTGTTTAAAAAACGCCAACAATTTACATAGCCCAGGCCCAGCCAGTGCCCAGCACATTAGCAGGTAGATAGTTATGGACAAGGAATATAAATACTCTTTAGCAAGAGGTTATAGATGTCTATGAAGCCCTGCCTTAGTTTTTAAATTACATCATTTGTCTCCTTCACCCTAAGGTTGTCTGGCAGAGATCGCTCTGGAGCGATAAGACCGCCTTTGTACACCTAAGCTAAATAATATAAGTGAAAGAATGTGTATTATTTTGTAAATTTTGGCGCATAATAAAGTGTATTCATTCGTTCATTCATACATAAAAAACACTTGTTTTAATGTTAGTATTGATAACATCAATTTCTTGAATAGTACTATCATTTATCAATGTCAAGAGACAATGAATCTATAAGAATTGTTTGAAAATGTTTGACTTCAGCTATCGTCGGCGTTTTTTGTCAATAATGAGTATTTTATAACTTTTTCAATGCTATTTATAGCGTCAAGTTGATGGAAAACTCTTTAACAAGTTCTTCACAAAGTAAAGGATTTTTTAATGGTAAGAAATAAGATTTATAGACACTTCAGATGATCATGGTGTCATGACAAATGGCTACCCTATTATTTAGCAGCACAGTCAAACTGCCTATAAGCCAGGTACTGTCACTCACACAGTGTCACTCCCAGTGACCCACAAATGACACTAACATCGGTTTCCCCCGTGTTGGTCCGGGCTCCTTTGTAGAATAGACCACCTGCCTTCCTTGCCAGGCAGCTCGTAAAAGGCGAGCATAGGTTCACCGTCATTAACACTGTGACTTCGTACTAGGTGGTAGAGTTTCGCAGCGACTTACCCGGATTGGTACATCCTTACCTATTCCTGGCGCCATAACGTAATGACGTGTTCCGGTTCGGAGGATAAGGTAGCCGGTAAACTTACTTTTGCTCGAGGCCTAATATTGCGGCCTCAGGTTGGCAACGCACCATTACCACCTTTGGTGTCTCTAGGCGGCGTGAATTTTTTACCATCAGGAAATCCGTCTGCTCGTTTGTTTTCCAATATCATAAAAAAAAGTTTCTGCACTTGACTTTACCACCAGTGGCATCGTTGAAGACGATTAAATTTAACTCACGCTTGCCTCACTCACTTGCAAGAAGAAGTGGGAGATGGTCTATCCCGGGCCAATATAAAGATGAAGCAAATTTAATCTATGTTATCAAAGAAATAAATTAGTCCTTAAGGAAGGATATTGGCTACATCTCGATATCTATATCATCTCAAAGGGTACCCGCGGGAGAGCCAGTAATAAATGGATGAATCCTCAAACATTATTAGTTATTCTGTTAATGATATGTGTTTGTTAATTCATTTTAGAATACAGTCACTCAAGATACAATCAGATAACTGACTACGCGATTTGCATTTCAATGTACAGCCATTGCGTGTATATGGTGGGAAAATATGATCCAAAATATCGAATACCTATGTTGAATTCGTGTGTCACGGTTTTTGTGATGGCACATCTTTGAAAAATTCAACCGATTTCAATGATTTTTAAACAATGGTAGATGTAAAAATGGGCTACAAAGTTTATTATTTAGGGGAATTAATCTTTTTGGCTAGAATAACGTTTGTTAGATCTATGAAAGTGAAACACTTCATGATTTAGCCATTGTATTTTTAGTTATATAAATTACTAGCTGTCTGACGACAGTCCACCCGTCCAGTTTGTATAAGATATGCTTAAAATAAATAATTCAATTTTTTTTCCGTTTTCCCGGCCATTTTCTAAGTTTTTCTCTTCAAATCGGTCCAGTCGTTCGGAAGCTATGCGCTAACCAACACATTCTACGATTCATTTTTATATTATATCTACAAATTAATGCGACAGGTTCTTCGTCGCGAAATTTTAGAAACTACAAGTGCTACGAGTTTTTGTCTAAGACCGGATTTGGCGAAGTTCGAACCCTAAGGTTTTGACAGCTTACAGCACAACAAAGAGAAAAATATCCCGGTATATAAAAAAGAAAAATTTTTCGTTTGTCTCGCTTATACTCCAAATCACCTGGATGGTGCTTTTAAAGTTTTAAAATATTTCTGAAAGTTTACGTAAGATAAAAAATGGAAGGAAATTGCGAAAAACGACACGTTGATTATTCCCATATATTTATTACCGTTACTTAGGTTGTACTGAAAGTTTCTGGATTCTGACGAATAAGACTAGATGATTGCTTTTCAAAGTAAATACCCTCCTTATTTACAAATTTTACATTCGTTGGAATCATTGTGTGAAGCTAAGATCCATTCTTCAGCGGGAACTCTTGAACTCAGAAAATTCTTGGAAAGCATTCACAGCCTCTTCTGGCCTTGAGAATCGGAAACTTCTAAGTTTATTTTTTATTCTTGGGAATAAAAAAATTGCGGAGTGCGAGGTCGGGACTATGGTGGATGCGTCATCATTTCCACATTTGAATCATTTAAATACGCATTCGTTCTTTTAGCGAAAAGTGCGGACGCGTTGTTTTGCTGAAAGATGGCATGACTACGAAGATGCGTTTCGCGAACTTTTTCTTAAATACTGATCTAGCAATGGTTTACATGCCAATCTTTAGTGACTGTCCTATGATTATCAAGCGATATTACATAACGTCCAGTTTCCTCGAAGACAAACTCAACCATTTCTGCCAGAGCTCCGACTCTTTTAAACTTTTGTTGCCAACTTAAGCTAAGATCATTCTGTGAACTGGCTTTTTCTTTCCAGTTTGAAACAATACATCCAGGTTTTGTCACGTGCCACAATATTATAGACAGCCAATGACTCTACTCCATTAAACTTTTCCATAATTTTCCGTTACCACTTTAGTCGTTTTAGGTCTTCTGTTAAATCATGCGAAATCCAACGAGTGCAAAGCTTCCGAACCTTCAGATGCTGATATAAAATGATTTGCACTTGACTCACTTCTATGCCTAACTTAGTAAGAATTAGCTGACAATTATTTTTTATTTGCCAGACATAATTAGTTGTCAGATGGTATCGATATTAGATTTAGTAACCGCAGTCGCCAGCCGACCTTCACGGTTATCGTCATGAAAATGATCTCGTCAATGTCTAAATTCTTCGAACCACGAATACATAGCGCTTAGAGACGGTACTTCATCACTAAAAGCCTGTTGAAATATCTGGTTATGTAAGAGAGTTGCTCTTGTTGACTGAAGCCGCAGCGACATTAATTGAACGAAAACTTTCACGATTTAATTTCATTATAATATTAGCAATACACAATTAACTGAACGCCACCAAATCAAAAAAAACAAATGACATTTTCAAAAATTCCAAATTGATACGTTCCTATAAAGGTTTCATTTTCAAATTCTGTTTTGTTATTTTTTATTTTATTTATGGTGAGTGGCCAGAAACTTTTGGTATGCCCCACGTATTAGGTATAAATGTCGGACATTACCATTTTTTTTTACTTTACTCTTTGGACATAACGAAGTTTGCAAGGTTGGCTAGTGTATCTACAAAACAAAAGCGAGATACTAGTAAACACTTTTGTTATAGCAGAAGGAATATGATTGTACGAAGGAATATAACTGAACTCCACCGCAATAGAGCTTCAATATAATGTTAGTCTTAATTAAATCTGGAATTTGAAATGACAGTAACTGACGTTTAAGTGAAGCATAGTTTTTTTTATAATATTGGAAAGCAAACAAGGCAACGGATTTCCTGATGGTAATAAATTCACGTCGCCTAGAGACACCAAAGCTGGTAATGATGCGTTGCCAACCTGAGGCCGGGATGTTAGGCTTCGAGCAAAAGTAAGTTTACCGGCTACTTTACCCTCCAAACCGGAACACGTCATGACGTTATGGCGGCAGGAGTAGGTAAGGCGGTGGTACCAATCCGGGTGAGTCGCTGCGAAACTCTACCACCTAGTAGCAGTAGTAGTAGCAGCAGTAGGGTATCTAAACCAAAACAAGTCATTAATTAATTTTTTACTGGTTTTCAAACTTTGCTTGAGAGTCTTTTGCTCTGTCTTTTTGTCATAGGGTGGTCTGTAAACATGAACATATGACATCTTCATAAATAGACTACGGTTGATAAGTACAAGGTTTTCCTAGTGGTTGGAGACAATCTTGACATCAGAAAAACCGTGGAATTACTCAGTGTCTTATCCTTAAAAAAGGGTAATTTTCATTGTGAATGGCAAATAAAAAAGGCAAATAAACAAGGCGAGTCTCGTTTGCTCATTTGCTTTTATTACTTGTCTTTGCTAATGATATGAAACACAAGTTGCCTTAAAAAGATTTCAGTTTTACGACACCAGCATAAGACCAGAATTCTTGTAGTCTGCTTGTAAATCGGAACTAGACAAGACAAATTACTGGTATTATCTTTAAAAGTCCAAGCGATTAAACTAATTCAAACCTGATTTTAAAGAAATCTACCACCTAGTCTTCAAGCCATCTAAATTATTGGATAATTCCAAAGATCGATCCATCCATCCATCCATCCAAGATCCATCGAGCGATGGGGTTTTTACATCCCTACGACTAATGATTATAATAATTGCATAAACCTTTGATAATTGGTTTAAATTTTGTCTGCTACCAGAAGGTTCACTTATCATAGACGCCTATGCCAATAAATAGATTTTTTTGACTTTTCCCCCAAAAATTAAAAAATGCAATAAAATATGTTTGACTTTTGAACCTGTCTAAATAACATTTGAATCTTTTACGTTCTAACTGAGCCACCATGCTACGCATCTATGCGTTACAATTTTGCTTCCTTTGTAGTCGATTAAATTAAGACAAATGCGTATGACTCAGTTGTTTAGACCATCGACATTTTCAAGGTTACTTGTTCAAATTTAGTAAATGTTTGCAGGTTTTTGTTTTTTTTTTCAAATTTTGTATAAATTTTGTAATAAAAACTTTTTTTAACATAGGAAATGTTGAGTTCTTATATTTTTATCATCAAATCATCAATTGAATATGGAGACGTCCTAGCTTCCTCCACATTCATTATTCTTTTTATACAAACATGCCGATTTTGGAGTTTCCACCCCCGGCGTCTTTGAACGTGGAGGTAGCTTGTAGGTCTAACAAAATTGTGAGATTTGACACTCGATATTCAATTGATAACTTGATGATAAAGATATGTATGTTTTTTTTAAGGATACACAAAGCAGCTCAATTATGATTCCTCCTTGATGGTTCAGGTCACCTTTGTAGAACAATCTGCTTATAAAAGCTAGTAGGAACCGAGCCTATGTTATGTAGGTAATTTTCAACATAACAACTGTTGACAGAGTGCAGCAACTTGCCCGGGTAGGGATTGACTGTTCTAATTATTCCTGTAGCAATAATGAGTATAATGAGTAACGTGAGTGTCATATATCTTTTGGAGGTTAGGGTAGTAGACTTGCAAAAAAGATCTAAGGTCAAAAATAGGTGAGGATAACAACTACAGCATCTATGGTATCTATAGGGCACAGCTTTATCTTCACATCAAGCCGTAGCCATTTGATTGCTGCTTACTTTAAAACAATGTACTTACCTAATTGTAGAGATGTAAATTACTTTATGGAGAATGCTCCATAAAGTAATTTACATAACAATCATTATTAAACCAATTGATACAATTGACAATAATTATGAACTGTCGAGATCTTAAAATTAGCGTTTTTACTTTTTACAATGAATTATTATCACATACCTATTCAGAAACTCTGCTAACTGTAACGAAAGAATAGGCCTGCGCTCCATTTGGTTCTCCATATCAATTCCAAATCAGTTTTCAACAAATATTCAAATATTTTTTTTTGTTGTATTTATATTGGTTTCGAGTTCATTTTTCCAATTTAGGAAAAAACCTTTCAGGTAATTTGTAAAAGACCATAGATGAAGTTTCTAGCATCGTGACTGTGACTTTTTTATCAAAAGTTACTTAAATAAGTTGCAACAGCGAAGATATTGCGTTGCTAACTTGAGACAAGAACGTTAAGCCTCTGGCGCACCTAAGACAGTTTATCAGCTACCTTCACATTGGAACACGACAATGACACTAACGTCATGGTAGCAGAGAACAAAGCGATAAGGCATTTCAATACTTACCCACCTTATTACTGTCACGGTGTTAGTGGTGAGTAAACTAGTGTTCGCCTGTCATGAGCTACTGGGCATGAAAGTTGGTACCTAATTTTTTGACGGAACTCTGGACGAATATAATATAAAAAACTATAGTGGAATTTAGACGATGGTAGAGATCCGTGACAGCGTGAGGTTCCATACCTTATGATGAGCTAGTTTTACCGCCTTAACCTTTGTGCTAAAAATCAACCCATGCCGGACTGTAGAAAAAGAGAGCCACTTGCAAGAGGCTTGACATCCCGGTCTAAGTTGGCAACGCGCCAACACAACTTTTGGTATCTATAGATCGTACAATACTACGGTAACATTAAACCTTAGTTTACATCAAAAATATTATGTTGAAAAGGTAAATGTGTAAGTTTTATTTTAATGTACGTAATATTATGTACTCAGTTGTTTTAGTTTTCCTTAATACTGAGAAAATAATATGATGCCAATAAACTAAACAATATAATAGGATGTCTATAATTATAGATTACGATGACGTTTTGTTGAAAAACATTTTAATATAATTAAGGTAACTTGACGTAGTCATTTTGTTTAATATTCACGCTATTCCCGCAGGTAGAGCCACATATATTTCAGTCAAATAAAAAAATATTAAAGTAATTTTAAACTTATATCTAAGTAGGTAATTATACTAATGTAAAAACACAATTCAATGATTAGACAAAGCAAAAACACTCAAAATAATTACAACAACACGCAAAAAAGTCAGTATTTTGTGAATATAGAGCTTAAGGTTTCATTTTAACAAGATTACTATAGCTAATGCAATTACACAGTTCACGTGCAGGAGTTCCAAAGCAAATGTTTTATTTATAATCAATGTATGTTATCTTAAGAAAACCTCTTAGCAAATATTGACAGAATGAATTTTGTTGATAATATTACGCGCTGAGAAGCAGATTTTACTTGCAACGCATGACTCATTGTTTTTAAAACATTGGGCTTATTTATTATTAAAAAGAAAAGCTGATATATTGAATAACTTACCAGGAGTAGAAGAGTAGTAAATGAAAGTAGTAAACGCGGTCGAAAGGGTTAGGTTAGTCCGGGTAACGCGACGATAAAACCCCAAATATTACGTGTCACCCGAGCAAAGGCCGGGCGCCGACTGGCCGCGTCGATCGATATGTCGGCCATTGCTGCGTTACGTTCCGTTTACACCAATTCTGAATTTTAAAGGCGCGAGTTTTTCCTCGTTTTAAAATTTGAATTTAGAACAAAGCCGCAATATCTTATCCGTGTAAAAAAGGTAGAGCCAGTTACTTGCCTACAATTTCCTTGATCTCATCATTATTTCAGAGCTCTACATTTATAGGTAAAAATTATGACTTAATTATACTTTCATCGTAAAATATTTCAGTTTTAATTATGCAATACCCATTCCGAGCCAAAAAAAATACTTGTAAACAGCTGGCAAGATATGAGGTTACGTACATTTGCCATATTATACAGTGAACGTCAATCTCTGATTAGGTATATATATTATATGCATCAAAAACTTTCTAGTTTAATATTTTCGTAACTATCCTTGTTACCATAAGATTACAATTATTGTGTTACGGTCGCTCAAACTGAATTATAAACTTGTTACGCTGAAGGCTTAACATAAGGGATGTTGGCTTATGCGGACACGAGTTTTGTCTATAAGAAATAACTACCTAGCTTTTGTAAAAAAATCCTTATTATCATATTTTTTTACCTGACTAGAAGGGGCTCAGACGCTCTCCCCACAGGACCTGAACCGGTATGTGGGATCGCTAGAAGCACTTCTAGAAGTTTGCTCAAAATTTGGACCCGGCAAAAAAGCGTGTCCAACTGGCTGAAAACTGTAGGCCAATAGCACGCTAAAACACTTGTCACGGGGTTTTGCACCAAATTTACATCGATTGCAATGAACATGCAACGAA
>NJDC01000791.1:80238-92503 GCA_002245475.1 Calephelis virginiensis | reverse complement strand
GAAATATCTACCTAGCTTTTGTAAAAAAAAAAAAATTATTATCATATTTTATTACCAAAAAAAAAGTGTACCTCTTACCAACTATTCACATCGGCTCGTTTATATTTCTCCTTATTGCAAGCTGTGGCTTATTTGGTGAAATTTAGATATTCATATTTTCAAATGACGAAACACCGATAGTTTTACGTATTTCTTAAAATTTATTATTTTATAAATAGCATACCGGTTACGCTTATAACAGAAGGGCTAAAACTTAAACTACTGGAGTTAAACTACCGGAGTAGTTGAAGTTTTAGACCTGTTGATGATGATGCTGTTATAAGAGAAACCGGTAGGCTAGTTTTAAAATAATAAATCGTAAGTTATACGCAAAACAGTACATGTGTTTAGTCATTTAAAAATATGAATATTTGAAAGTTTTACCAAGCGCCGACGATGGGAAATATCGAATAAATTCAGGTTGCTGATTATGTAACTCAGTTGCCATCTCAAATTGGAAAAGTGTACATCAAATGACGTCATTTGTGTATGCTATCTCTATTATATTTCTGTTAGTCACTGGAGATAGCAAATATAAAATACGTCATTTGACAGCTATTTGATGTACACTTTTCCATTTTAGTTGGCAACTGAGATACATAATCAGCCCCCTGGTCTGCTAATGCGGCAATATGTATGTTTAGAAATGTGTTCCTTTTTCTCTTGAACATAGAAACCCCTTTATCGTAGAAATGTATCAGACCTTGCAGATCAGACATAGGGTAACTTTGATCTGGCACTTTAAGGGGTCAACAACTAATTTACAATATAAACACGTTTTCATATCGCAAAAAGAATTTTCTTAAAAAGCATAAGTGTAATTTAAAAAAAAATGTGTGCACATTGGTATTCCTCCTAATGCTAACGTTTATAATTTTTGTAAAATTAAAAATTAAAAAAATCCCCGACACAAGAACTTAGTTTTCTTTTGAAAAGTAAAAAATCGGTTGAGCTCCCCACTTTTACCCCTCACTATTTTGTCTAAGAACACTCGTACATAAGTTACCTTTATAACAAAAAAACTAAATTGAAATCACTGTATCTGTTCGGAAGTTATGATGCCACAGACAGACAGACACAGAGACAGACAAGCACGTCAAACTTATAACACCCCTCTTTTCGCGTCGGGGGTTAAAAAAGGTAATGAAGAATTGGCTGTACTTTATCAAACCAGCTTAGTATTCTGTATCTATAACAAGTAAACAATTAAATATTTCCTGCCTATAATTTATCTTTTTTTCATAATTATAAACCGTGATTCCAAAACTTTGGAACCCTTTTTACGAAAATTGCGCGGACACAGAAGCATAAAATTTGACACACTTATAGTTTATGTGTAGGAGAAGTGCAGAACGCTAATATTTTTCAATAATAATGCTTATAAAGTACATTAAATCAAGAAATAACATTTTACCCACACTAGCATGCATTTGAAACACACAAACAAATATATTTATGATAACGATAAAAGATCACAAATGGCGCATCATACAGTTTGGAAACAAAGTAGTTGGTCTTGAGAAATGAAGATGGCGTTCTTATCAATAAGATATTAAAATGTATTATATATTAATATAAATAAGAAAGTATGTTATTTGTATTAGTTTCTGTTTTCACAGCAGAATTTAAAAAAAGGAGCTTCACACCCATATTCCGTAAGAGGTACGCAGAGAAGAAAGAAGGAACACACGACAAGACGAAGATACTAAGTCCCACAAGCCTATCGCCAACCGAACATATAATTAGGAGGATAAGTATTCATGAATTTTATCAAAATCGGTTTAACATAGAGATAAACAGCGTGTGTACGGCGAGCAATGCGAAATATATTTTAGTTTTACCTATATTCCTATAATTTAACAGTTTTAATAAAAAAATGTAGACTTATACGAAACACGTTTTCGTATTCATAGTTAATGGTCACCATTGTCATAATATGTAGCCTAATTAATTTAGTTATGAACATAATTTGGACACCTTATTAGTTTATATATTATCATTGATATATTAGTATCTTTCATAACCTATAGAATATATTAAACAGTATTTTATATTTATTTTGTAAAGTTTTGCCTCTGCCTTGTGTGAATTGCACAGACTTTTTGTTAATATTACAAAGTTATTTGAAAGTTGACCAAAACGTCCTTCTACGTAAAGTTTTTTAATAATCTAAAGTGTATGTCTCGTCCCAAGTTGGTTTCCAACACAACATCGATTAAACTGCCACAAAGGCACGGCCACTTCATTACAACTCTGTATAAGTCAGTGCACAAAACTGAACAACTTTCTAACGCTGTTACGTGTTGCTTTAGTTTAACAGTGATTTTGTAGAAATTGTGTAAAACGGAATCTAATTATTTCTGTTTAATATTTTTTTATAGACTTTGGAGTCATTAAAACTTGTCCAGTACACTAAAACTATGATAATTAATTAATGAAAAATAGTGATTAATTCTAAATCCTGATATTGCCTAGATTAGGGTTTAATTAAAAAAGTTTCACATTGATTTTGTTTGATTCATTAATAAAATAGTGTAATTAATTCAAGCGCATGATTTTCTACAGACTGAGCTTTGATCAAAAGTTTTACAGTGATTTTAGTACTAAATAATCGTAACAAACAGACAAAAACTTTGATTAATCATAGGCTATGATTTTGTGTAGACTCTAGCTTAATTAAAAAACTTGTGATTTGGTTGCTAAACTATTTCGATTCATTACAAAGACACAAAGAAACTTGTATCCTACATGAAGTTTCAATGACATGATTGCTTACAACAGCTAATACAAATTATTTTGATTAACAGAAAATTAAAGTTAATTTCTTATCTACGATTTCTTATGATAGACAGACTAAAGAGTCTAATTAATTTAAGATAATTGTTTTATGTAGACTGTAGTCTGACTAAAATAATGCTTAAAATATAGTTTTACTCATTTAAAATGGATAAAAAGTCTAAGTCTTATTTAAATTATAACTATTTCATGTAAACTTTGTTTCAGTATCAAAAAGGAGAAATAAGACAATCAAACTTGGTATTAAATATAAAAACAATTATCGTGTATACGTAATTATTGGCACCAATTGTCGATTTCATATTTTTTGTTTCGTACATTGTCTAGTTCTTTCGCTGTCAGAATAATTATCGGAAGTATGAGTTTGGAAGAGTACTTAGTTAAAAATTTTATTAAATTCAAACCTTCTCCACCAATAGCTGAAGATAGAAGCAAAAGTTCCATTACACTGTCATATTCAGCAGGGCCTTTCCAATTTTTGAAAGAAAAATTGCTTTACAAAGTCCAAAGAAAAGAGAAAATACCAGATTGGATTACAGTATACAGGTAAAACAAGGTGTTTTTTTTAAATAATTACGAAAAAAAATATCAAACAGTGAAAAGTTAAATAGTTAATCTCACAAAAGCCTGCCCCTATTGTAAATGGAACCTAAACCTCGTCGATAACTTTTTAACGGTCATTCAAAAACTTTGCCCTTAAGTAAGCATATTCACGCCCATTTCTCCGAGGATGTAAGCTAACATACACCTAGGCCATCCACGATCACCTGAAGCGACTGACCTTAGTACTTCAATATGGTAGGTGGCAAACTCATTACCAATCTTTACCCAAACCCGGTCTAATTTTTTTTTAAATTAAAAAACACATATTAAATTTGCCGATCCGAAATCCAACCCAAAGACCTCATGTAGTCAACGTCAACACTGGACATTTTCTGGTAAAGCTTTTTAAATTATACATTCCAGTTTATCCTTATTTTAACTGACATGCAAAGGAGGAAACATGTTTGACCCCTACACCATATGGATGTTAGTTGATTCCTCTGTTGGTTGAGAAATTTTAAAATCATTTCTTTTAATTTGCAAGAGTGGTCGCCTTTTTAAGTGGTCTCATCCTCACCACGTTTGAATCGAATGAGACGAAAAGGCTCTATTTTTTATTGTGTGTGGTCTAGCGGTCCGGTGTTGGACCTTACTTCTTGAGGTCCCGGGTTCGATCCCCGGGTCAGGGGTATATATTTTCAATTTTTTAATAAAATTAACGATGCCCGGGATTGGATATGTGCCCGGTTGGCGATAGGCCTCCTATCACTTTGGAGGAATATCTTCGGCTAGTAGTGGGTGCATTGGTTGTGCTTCTGCCTACTCTTTCTGTGATATGGGATTTTATTTTTTTATAAACGACACAATACTGAAAAGGTACTCGGTTTACCAATGCCTTCAAATTATTTTTACTCTAGCCAAATTAAATTGAGCTAGTAAAATATTTCAGTAATACGAAATGTGCATAATCAGCGGTCATTCACACAGATTGTGGAGTATCGATTACCGAGATGAATGCGTGTGTCAGCAGCTCCAACATCAATTACTCAGACAAATCAATCACTCACTCGTGTATATTAGCTGCAGTTGGTAGCATTATTATTTTAGTAAAATTTAGCCGCGAACTAATATATTACCTATATTAATTTTATTACTTATATTAATTATAATATAATATTATATTAATATTACCTTCAACTAGCGGACTTACACGCATACCCAATTATACAAAATCCTTAAAAAAAAATAAAGCACCATCATAGCTATCTCCCCGAAAAGGCAGCAAAAGTTATGAACAACTAGGGCATCCACGATTAGCCAAATAATCGCCTCGGTGGTCTAGTGGTTCGGTGCTAGACTTCACTTCACGAGGTCTATGGTTCGATCCTCATGTCGGGCAATATATTGTATAAATATCCGGTTGGTGATAGGCTTGCCACCTATCACATAAAGAGAATTAGTTTCTTTGACTAGCTGTAGCTCTTCTGAGATAAGGACGAGAAGGTGCTTATTGCTACAATATAGCAAACCGAATAATTATTCAGTTGCGGTCAAGGTTAATTTATTAGAAAATCGAAAAAACATATTATGTATTATACTACCATGGTACTACCTAAAAATCGAACCTGAGATCTCATGCCAAGGCTAACATTTGACCACACGGATCATAGTTATAAAATCTTTATAAATTGCAGTTTATGTGTTATTCTGATGTATTACTGCAAAACTTCATCTACGTCTGTTTATTAGATGTCACGTAACTTCCATTAATTCTTACAAATATTCGAATTTATATTAGTAGAATATTTTAATTAAAATCAAAATGAGATAGGGCTACCCTTGCGTACCCAATAATAAATAAATTTGAAGGCCAAATTGTATTAATTGATAATGCACAAAAACCAGCAGACACACAAAATAAGCGCCATCTGTAACTACAAAAGAGGTTTTAAACCCACTTACGTTCCAAAGACCAATAATGGAAAACAACGCTATGGCGAAAATTAAACCTACCCCCTTTGGTAGAACTAACCGTCTACAAGTCTTTGTGAAAATCTACCTTGTCCATATCAAATATTTTAAATTACGTTTTTTATGATATTGGAAGGCAAACAAGCAGACGGATTTCTTGATGGCAAGAAATTCACGCCGACCTTAGGCCGACCTTAGGCCGGGATGTTAGGCCTCGAGCAAAAGTAGATTTACCGGCTACCTTTCCCTTCGAACCAGAACACGTCATGACGTTATGGCGGAAGGAATAGGTAAGGTGGTAGTACCAATCCGGGTGAGTCGCTGCGAAACTCTACCACCTAGTCAGATGTGACGATGTTAGTGACGGTAAGCCTATGTTCGTCTTTTACGAGCTGCCTGGCAGGAAGGCAGATGGTCTATTCTGCAAAAGAGCCCGGACCCACACCAGGAAAAATGTCATTGCTTTACTAAATGCTTATATATTTTAGAACCAAATTAAAAACAAAGAGTTTATTAATTCAACTGTTTGTTTTTTGGTATATTTGTTGTCTGATAATTTAGCCAGTAACAGACCAATTTGATATTGTTTAGAAAGTCATGTTCTAACTATTGGTACCTACTTGAGTTATACTTAATAATTAATGCATTTTCATATACCCTAACTAAATCATCGACCACTGATTAATGGTACTTATTAGTGGTGGTATAGTAATGAAATTTATGTGGGACCATTCCGAAATAATTAGCTATCTTTAAAAAAAATCGGGAAGTAGTAATGTTAATTGAAGTCAGATCTTATACAGTTTTATTGTGTGTCCATTATCCCCTACAATACCTTTCAACAGACATACAGATAATATCGAATACACACATCTGTTTATGTATACATCTCTGGACAAGTTACATAATTTGAATTTAGCCCCAAAGTATGCAAATGATTATGCTTGTGTTACGAGAGTTAGTCAACGATACTAATGCATAGAAATACGTAAATAGATACCAGAATAAATTAAATAAACACCCAGACCCGGAAATGCAGACATCTAAATGTTCATCACACGAATGTGCAGCCCCGTCGGGAATTGAACCCGAGCCTCGCGGTTAACGAGGTGACCATTTCCCATGATCGTTGCATTACGCCTGAATGGATGGGTTTATTTTGATGATTCTTTTTTGTTGTGTTAATTATTGTCTAAAAAAGGTTCTAAGAAAAGAATAATTGCAGGGAAAGTGGGAAAAGCAATACTTCAATCTTGTGCATGCAAACTGTAAGTAGCTGTTAATGGCAAGCGATATGAAGTTCACCGGGTCGGTTGAAATAAATAAAGAAGAATTCAAAACTAATGTTCAAGAATTCGAAGCGTTTTAATAAACATTAAAGCTTTAATAGAGCTCTACATTTTTTGAATAATTTGATTATGCATAACTTTTACATTAAAACATTTTATAATTTTACTGTAAATTATATAGGTACGCTTTTTCAATTCTTCTGCGTCGTCAAAAGAGTCAAAAGAAAGTCAAAATCATGAGAAAACTCCTTCGTTCCCTAGTGGTAATCTAATACTTTTGGTTTGGATTATTTCTCCATTATCATAGTGTGCCTACTGCTGCGACATAGTTTTTATTAGTATTTGTGCTGCGTTGGGTAACTGGTATTCTGAGGTTTTAGCCATAACGTTTCGCACCCGTAACATCTGTGTTATCTATGAAAAGCCCTAGTTTTTTAACTTCCGTCAGAAGTATCACCTGCGTATTTGCTATCTTATAATAAAAAAGCTGAAGGGGTTATTCAAACGGTGAACTATTCAGTGTTATATCAATTTCTATTCTGGATTAATGTTCCAGATAACCGGATCTGGTATGAGATGGCTATTGAGTCACCGGATGAGTCGCCTTTAACATCGGTTGCTATTCAAAAGCTCGGTCGTTACTGGGGTTCAATACTGAATATCAAAAGTCAAATAAAATATTTGAATTTAGACACTTTTTCCGAGCTTCAGATAAGTTTTCACAACTTTTTTAAGGATTCTTACCTTAGACAGGATTTGAATTCGTGCCCTTTGGTTTTCGACGATGAAACAAGATATTGTAAATTTATTGTCACTCTAATCGCCTCTGTGGTGTAGCGGTCCAGATGTTGGATTTGACTTCGTGAGGTCCCAGGTTCGATTTCCGGGTCCGGAAAACAAAAAGAAAACAATTTTCTGATGCAAAAAAAAATTTGCTCAGGATTGGAAATGTGCCCGTTTGGCGATAGGCTTGCTACCTATTCATTGTGGGACTTAGTGTCTTTGGCTAGTCGTGCGTACCTTGGTTATGCCTCTGCCTACCTCTTCGTGGACATGGACGTGAAGATACTTTTTTTTTAATTTCACTACAAAAATAATAAATTAATACAAAATATGCGTTGACCTGTCACCGCCACCGTGATTAAGACAGTAGAGTATTGCGACATTTCATTCAGAATAAATTCGCTGCCTTACCTACTTCTGCCTTTATGGTGTCCGTGCTCGCCAATGTCGTGGTCTTAACAAATAATTCATATTTTTTATTACTCTTAACAAATTTAAAAGAATGAAAACAGAGTACTTAATTTTAATTGTGGCGATTTTATTTAATTTTTTACTAGCTAAATAGCTCAACTCTCAACTTCGTCAGCGTAGAATGGAGTTTCAAATAAAAGTTTATTCTACATTGTAGTAAGGACTACAACAGGACTACTTTAAAGGTAAAGTAACCTGTAATTGAACTTGGGTTTTCGACTAAATGCACATTAAATTGCACAGCTGTGAAAGATAACAGACGAACAGAAAAACTTCCGAATTTATTATAACAGTCACTAATATAATTTAGAAACATTTTTAACTCCAATGATATTCCTATAGGATCCAACTTTTGGTAATTCAGATCACTAGGTATCGGAAACTCGAGAATGGAATACGGTAGTGGCAAGTACTGACGTTAATGTATAAATGAAACGATGGTATAGATCCGAGTATTACACGGCTTGCCGCAAAACTCGACGATTTAGTTTCAGTCGCAACTAGTAACTTACGATCCCCTGATTAAAATTTCCTCCACTAATAACAAAAGTTAATATATTCAGAAGTTGAACTGTCCGCTGCAGCGTCAATTCCCGAACCTGACGAATGTCCTCGATCGGAACGTTTAAAGTGCTTTAAACCGGATGAGCTGCCATTAATGTTCGCTGTAATTTAAATGCTCGATCGTTTCTGACGCCTTTACATAGAATATCGAATCGGTAAGAGCTTTTGTAAGTTTGTTCTGCATAAGAGGAGAAAAACAGATAAGTGAATTATCAAAGCCTAAAGCTTAAGGTGCTATATTTGCTACCATTTTCATAAATAATTTGTATGAAAACTTTAACTAAAGCCACTGTTGGTACTTAAAAGAAAAATAAATGTTAAGACCAAAAGCGCTATAGATATCAATACGAAAATTTCCTAATGTAATCTATTGCAACTACGAGTATGGTAAACATTATAAAGGTTCTGATGACAAGCTATCGCCGCCCATAGATATTTTTTTTACTTTAATTTGCCCCTTTCTGGGGCCAGCTAAGACCTTTAGGCCATGCTGCCACGTCTCCCGTTAATTATTTCTTATACAGCAATTAGTCACTATTTACAAAGTCACGTCAGGGTCTTGAGTAAAGCGGTGGTCACTTTACATAAGCTCACTTTGGGAGATTTGGTGGCAGCGAGGAAATACTCTAATTTCTTCATGAGTATTTCATTTGTGCAATTTTCACTGAACAAAATTAAACTAATTCCCACCTAAATTAACTAATTTTACTCATAATTTACACTAAATTCAACAATTGTGAAAAATTATGACCATTTTCATTGACAATGGCGCCAAAACTCCCCGCCCATAGATATCAACAGTTGCATATTTTGTGAGACAAAACAGCAAACAAGAATATGGCTATCCTGATGGTAACAGACAATCCTGGCCCAATTATTTATAAAAAATATTTAAGGATCAATCTCAAGTCTATCAGCTACACTACCCTCCGGATAGGAACCCGTCAGTGAGAGCCACAGTCATTATGGTTTTGACACGATGGCACTTAAGGTACTCTACCTGGACAACTTACTGACAACTATGCAACCTGTGTTGTTTTTTGGTAACGACTTATTTAAAGCACCTACGCATTTGACTGTGGTAGGCGAGGGGATAGATGAGAATATGAGATAGAAGCCGAGATCGACGCAAGGAATATTTCAGTATTATTTAGGTTTTTTACCCAGTTCCATTGCAAGCCCCTGAGGCAAGAATTGTGCTGCGTATGTATTTCAATTTTGTAGAGTTGCAAGCTACACGTCATCCTTCTTACTGTCTCCTCTGACTGAGCACTTCAAGCTTTTTAGATGCTGATTGTCTTGTATAGTTTTTATACGGTTAATTTTACCGACTGTCCTCAAGGATTGGGTTCGATTCTCGACAGATGCTGGTATTTGTGTGATACTTACATGTTTTGTTAATTTAACAAAGATATCTTTGTATCTGATATAACTTTTAACTATTACTTAAAAACATGTAATTTGCTTACTTTGAAGTTGACTCTGTGGTCAACTACAGAGTATGGAAATATTTTTGAAATTTTAAAAAGGTGCTTACTTGAACCGCCGATGAAATCACTTACTTGCAATAGGTTATCCACAACAGCGCTAGGGTCTCCTCTTGGTCCCATCTTGCAGGAGCCGGCCTGATGATTTTCGGGTCCTGTGTGGGTCCGAATCGCACACTCCCAGTATGCATCGCATCCGAACTTGTATTTCTCACACCCTTTCACAGGGGTCTTGCCTAACTTCATTCCATATTTCTTGAGCGCCTTCGTTTCAGATAGCTTTATCGCAAATTTTATTCCTTCTATAAGAGAATGATGTAAAAATCATCCGGATGTGTTAAATAGCTGTAAGGATGAGAAATTTAACTAAGTATCCTTCTTTCTTATGTCCTAAGAGGTTTCGTCCAAATTCACATTTAAAAAGATAAAGAGAGACGGACAGAGGATTATTTATGTAAGTAGTGCATACAAGAATTCTTCCTAGTAATTGCGAGTCAGCGAACAGTCAGTGTCGGACTTAAATTTTTGAGGTCTCGGGTTGGCGATAGGCTATCACATTATGATACTTTGCGTCTTGAGATAGTCGTGGGTGCCCTAGTTGTATACTTGCCAACTTCTTTTGAAGATACGAATGATATTTTTATTTTTGGGTTCAGAAAAACTCGTTTAAGTTTATTAAAAAAATTAAGCGGAAACGTGGATAACAGTATTTATTAAATCAATTCCAGTGGTGGAAAGATCAGAAAAACAATAGACAACCTACCTCCCAGTCATCCACACAAGTTCCGTGTAAAGGTTATTATTAAAGCGGAAGCAGTTGGGTCCCTCGCTAAATTGGCAACAGAATATTTCGGTGAACAAACGGAAACACTTCGACATTTTGAAACCAGTGACGTGGAAACTGACAATTTTATAAACAATGATTCTTCTGATGATACAGTTGGAGAAAGGTAGCTTTTTTATTCAATTTTACTATGTACTTCATTCAATATAAACACATTTTCTAAATTGGAAAAGACAACATTTGGTATGTTTAAAATTTATAAGTTACTTATGTTTTTAATATTTAACCGACTTCCAAAAATATAAAAACAAGTTCCAAAAAGTTATCAATTTGAATGTTCGTTTTTAGATATCTGCTAACTAATTTTTTTAACTAAATGAACCATTTTTTATTGATCTTGTAAAAAATTGATTTATATATGAAGATTTTCCATTTCGATTTTATCTAAAGCCCATAACTTGTTTTTTAATTATCATATTATTAATAGGCAAAGCAAAAAACGTTGAACCCCCTTTACATTACATGGAAATGACTTATCATTTCCATGTTAACCATTGGTGAGAAAGTGCTGTGAAGAAATTTGGGTAAAAAGGGATCCACCGCGTTGCCTATTCCAGCCGTAACAATAGTTCTGCCGTATTCCAGACCTGAGGGTTAAGTTTTCTGTAGACTTGCACAATAGGTCTAACGCCCCGGCCACAGGACAGCGCTACACCCTTAACATCTATGGTGTATATAGATCAATGTTGTCTCTAACCATTAGAAGAGACGTTTGCTTGTTCGCTGACATTTTCTATATTTAAAAAATCAATTGCTGTTCGTTAGTGTCGTTAAACTGAGCCAATTTGGCTATATTGGAGTTTGGATTATTTTCTTAAGTCCAGGGAAGGTTTAAAAGTTAAGGAAACTAGGAAGAAAAACATTTTAATTTTTCCTATATAAACCGAACGGGTGGAATGAAGTTCGTCCGGATAACTATGAGACTCACATAAATAATATAATTATAATACAAGTCACTAAATACAAAGATGTTATTAAAGCGATGCCGAACTGCAGCAGGGACAGTAAGCTAAGGCTTTTATTTATTTTTACAAATTACATAACTTTTTAAAACTGAAGACCATTTGGACGAGTACTGATGTTAGGCAGGCAGGAATAAGTATACTTAGTATATTAAAACAAATTTAAAGAAATTGATTGATACCATTTTAGGGAAAGGAAGCCATGGTTGGAATCTCTGTGGTCTGAAGAGACGTGGACAAGCACAGACGCTGACGGCAGCTCTGTGGCTTGTTTCTGTATGGCCGTGCGGTGTGGATATCTCAAACAGGTACTTTTAAAATAAAAATAAAACCAAATCATAAGATCCAAAATCCAAATGCAAATCCAAAGGCGAGCATAGGCTCACCGTTACTAACACCGTGACACCGACTAGGTGGTAGAGTTTAGCAGCGACTCACCCGCATTGGTACCACCGCCTTACCTATTCCTGCCGCCATAATGTCATGACGTGTTCCGGTTCGGAGGATAAATCAGCC